>PVJA010029893.1:0-26247 GCA_004027025.1 Myocastor coypus
ATCCTCCTGCCTCAGCCTCCCGAGTGCTGGGATTACAGGCGTGCGCCACCTCGCCCGGCTAGACAATAAACTTTTATCTAGAATATATAAAGAATTTTTTAGAAATCATGTACCCAATATTCAAAGACTCATTCAAAAGTGGGCATCTGAGATGAATGCATACTTCTCAGATGAAGAAATAAAAATAGCAAATGAATGCATAAAAAAGTGTTCAATATCATTGGTCTCTTCAGAAATGCAAATTAAAATACCATAGAGAAAAAAAATACCATAGACATTCAATCTTACTGCAGAAAGAAGGGCTGCCACCAAGCAATCAACCAATAACAAATGCTGGTGAGGTTGTGGGGCAACAGGAACCCTTCTCCATTGTTGGTGGAAATGTAGACTGGTACAACTACTGTGGAAATCAGTTTAGAGACTCTTCCCCAAACTAAGATTGGAGGTCCCACTGGACCCAGGTATTCCCCTTCTTGGTATCTTTCCAGAAGAAGTGGAAACACCATACCATGGTGATATATGTGCACCTGTATGTATAGCAGTGCAACTTATAATAGCTAAATCTTGGAAACAACCCAGATGTCTACCAACCTAGGAATGGACAGAAAAGATGTGGCATTTTTACACAAGGGAATACTGCTCAGCTACAAAGAAAGACGAACTGAAAGCTTTTGTAGGTAAATGGATGCAAGTAGAGATCATACTCCTAAGTGAACTAAATCAGACTCACATGCGGAAACATTGCATTGTCTTCCTCGGGTAAGAACCTGAAAGAGTAAATAAAAACTGAAAGGTACAATAAGTGTTGTGAAAGGGAAAGAAACTGCTCAAAAGGAAAAAAAAAAAAAGAAAAAAAACTGGGAAGAGGGAAAGGAGAAAAGAAAGAGAGGGAAATGTGTATATATAGTTGCACTACTGATTTCTATTGATTTACTGAAAGGAATAGTTAATGCTGATATATGATAATCTGAACAACCACTTTGAAAGTAAGAATATGCAATATAAGAACCATTGTTGACTTTAAAATCTTGTTTTCAAATTCTATATCATTTTAAATCTTTTATTCTCCTTTTTTTTTTCTGGGACCGGGGTTCGAACTCATGACCTTGCACTTGCCAGGCAGGCACTTGTGCCATGGAGCTATCTCCCAAGCCCTCTTTTATTCTCTTTGAAATAAAAAAAAAAATTAAAAAGAAATGATACAAGATCAGGTGAGATGAGAACGATGATGAGAAACTGTACGAGATCACAGGGAAGTTTTTCACCAGAAACAACAGCTTTCATTTAATGAGGTGGAAATGCTGGTCCTAGGCCCCCCTTAGTCTACTCAGTAACAAGAGAAACAAACTTGAAGAGAGAGATGACAGGTGTGAGAGTTGTCACTGTGTTCTATTTATTTCATGGACAAGACTAAGTTTTTTTCCTTTTTCAGCTTTATTGAGATGTAATTAAAAAATAAACATTTTACGCATTAAAAAATAACCTTATCTAGTACAAAGGGGCAGACAATCAACTGTAAAAGCACTACCATTTTTAAACTATTTAATTGCAAGCATGTTGCCAAACTTTGCAGAGTGTAAGGTGCTTTAACATAAAATACAAGCATCACTTTCATGTCTTTGTCCATGGAAAGATTAGGCTTTCTTTTAGGGTTCCCTGCGTAGCTTTTCGGATGCAGAAACAAGACAGTGTTTATTGTATATATTTTTAGCAGTGCTTGTATGTCAGTACAGCATGGTAGCAGGCAATGGAAAAACATTTTTCGCAGAGCAGGAATGTCCCGTCCTGCCCTTTGAGTGGCAGGAGGGATATGTCCATCCAGCTCATAAAAATGCTTGGCTATCTGGTTACCTCCAAATTGAGTAACCTGTTCCGACATTTGACTTTGGTGCAGATAAAGATACTTTGTCTGGAATATAGGCGAGAAATCTACAAATTGCATTGTACATATGCACATGTTTTTCTCTTTCTTTTTTTTTTCCTTTATTCCTTCAGTGCTGGGAAGTGAACCCAGGGGCAGGGGTGTTAGTAAACTAAGCTACAGCTCCAGCCCCTTTTATTTTGGATTTCAAACTTTATTTATGCTATGGCTGGCTGAGCCTGCCCTGGGGGTGGGGCTGGTGCAGCATGTGGTGCCGGGGATCAAACCTGGGTCCCTGTGATTGCCTAAGCAGGTGCTTTAGCCTGCTGAGCTATCTCGCCGGCCCTTATTTTGTACTTTGAGACAAGGTCTCACTCAGCTTGGGCCCACGTTGACCTCACAGCTGGGATCTGTCTCTTTCAGCCTCCTGAGTGCTGGGTCCACAGAAGTTGGCCTCCCTGCTCTGCTTGGCAGGTGGTTTATGATGACAGATGTGAGTCCTGGAAACTAACTTATAAGAGAAAATAAATCATCAGTGATGAGCTAAATGGATGAAAGGGTCTTGGGATGAGATTTATGGTGTGGAAAATCCTACTGGCTTAACAAATTAAAATGTGTTATTAAAGAGTATCACAGGGCCTGGAGATAACTCAGCAGTCTAAGTGCCCGCCTGGCGAGCACACTACTCAGGTTCAATCCCCAGTACTACATGCTGTTCCACAGGAACCATGCATGGTGGCACATACCTGTAATCTCAGCGCCAGGGAGGCTGAGACAGGAGGATCACTACAAGTCTGAACTGCATTGTGAGACCTTGTACCAAATAAATAAATTGAAAAAATAAGGGCGGGAGAGTTAGCTCAGTAGATAAGCGCCTGACTGGCAAGTACAGTGTGCTGAAGTTCAATCCCCAGTGCTCCAAAAATGAATGAATGAATGAATGAATGAATGAATGAATAAATAAATAAATAAATAATTACATTCTCTCTGTGGAACTGAAGCTGGAACTCACAGGGAGAACACTACGCAGCCCAGGCTGACCTTGAACTTGTAGCCAGTCTCCTGAGGGCTGGGGTGGCATGTGTGTGCCACCATGCCCAGCAAGAAGGGCCTGCTTCTGCACAGACCAATCATACAGTCTCCAGCACCACAGCTGAGAAACATGCCAGCCTCTTTGGAGCACTCGCTGTGCTGTTTTGTTAGAAGGATCTCTCCGGTGATATTAATGGGGATAGAGTCAGAAGCAGTGAATCTGCCCAGAGGTTGCTGAACTTCCCTTATTTTTTCTTTTTGCTTCCTGGTGACTGGGCCAAAGCTTTGCATTTAGAGAAGTGCTACTCCACCAAGTACATCCCCAGCTCCTTTTCATTTTTCTGAGACAGGGTCTCTCTGTGCAATCCAGGCTGGGCTTGAGCTTGCTATGTAGCCAAGCATAACCTCAAGCTCAAGATCAGCCTGCCTGAGCTCCTTGAGAGGTGGGGCTGCAGGTGGGCACCAGAACATCTGGCTTCAGCTTATTTCTTTTCTTTTCTTTTTTTTTTTTTTTTTTGGTCTTTTTGAGACAGGGTCTCGCTGTGCAGTTCAGGCTGGTCTTGAGCTCACTTTTGTAGCCCAGGCTGGTCTCGAGCTTGCACTCCTGCCTCAGCCTCCCGAGTGCTGGGATTACAGGTGTGTGCCACCACGCCCAGCTCTCAGCTTATTTCTTAAGCATGTGAGTATCAAGGTTTGTGAGCCTCAGGCCCTGCTGTGTGTTGGTGGGCACGGCAGGGCATGAGACAGATCCCACCTGTCACATGCTTATTCACTAAAACAGAGATTAGAGCCAGGTGAGCAGTGTGGCAGAAGTGCCCTGAGTGCCTGCAGAGAACCAAGCCGAGAGGCACAAAGGAGGCCAGGGAGCCGAGCCTGTGCAGCTCAAGGCCAGCAGTGACCTTGGCCTGGAGCCCTGAAGGGTGAGCCGTCCACAAGAAGTGCTGTGCAAAACACAGGTGGGGAAGGGTTTGGGGAGCAAGGGACAGGAAGGGCTGTGCAGGCAGAGAAGAAAAATGACCAGCCCAGGTGCCGTGGTGAGCACCTGTGGTCTCAGCACTCAGGATGCTGGGGCAGTGTTATGGTTGGTGTCTAGTTGTGCCCCCAAAGCCTCACGTACTCATGGGGTGGGGACTTCTAGAGTTTGAGACTAACTCATGATCCACTGGGATTATGTGTCTTAGTACTGCTGGGATTATGGGTGTGGTCTGAGGTGGATATCCTGAGGCAGAGAGCCTGAATGTATTACAAGACAGACAGAGAGACAGACTCCCTCCCTCTCTATTGCCTTGGTTGTTCGATGGCCTCTGTCACCATGTCGTTGCTGTTTCACTGCCATGAACTGCTGCTCTCCGCCACGTGCCAGTCTCCTTGGAGCCAGCTGAGTATGAACTGAAATTTCCAGTCACTGAACTAAATAAACTTTTCCTTCCTTCATCTTGGGTGTCAGGTATTTGTCCCAGCAACAAGAGAAGAGTAACTAAGACAGGTAGGAAGATGCTTGGAGTTCAAGGTTAGCCTGAACTATGTACATAGTGAGAATGTGTCTCAAAAACAAAACAAAAGAGTGAGGGCTTTTATGGAGGGGATGCTGGGCATCTGGAGAATCACTGCTAGTCAGAGCTGCATAGCAAGACCCCGTACCAAATAAATAAATTAAAAAATAAAAGACTAAAGAATATTACCTTCTCTCTGTGGAACTGAAGCTGGAACTCAGGGGGAGAACACTATGCAGCCCAGGCTGACCTTGAACTTGTAGCCAGCCTCCTGCCTCAGCCTCATGAGGGCTGGGGTGTCACCTGTGTGCCACCATGCCCAGTGAGATGTACCTGCTTCTGCACAGACTAATCATACAATCTCCAGCACCACGGCTGAGAAACAAACCAGCTTCTCTGGAGCATTCTCTGTGCTGTTTTGTTAGAAGGACAAACCCAGACGTGGGTTGCTCCCAAGATGCTCCTGAGCTGCCTTCCCAGGCCCCATACATCGCTATTGTATGATGCTATTATTTATTTATTTATTTATTTATTTATTTAGTCTTTTTGAGACAGGATCTCGCTATGCAGTTCAGGCTGGCCTTGAGCTCACTTTCGTAGCCCAGGCTGGTCTCAAACTCGCACCGATCCTCCTGCCTCAGTCTCCCAAATGCTGGGATTACAGGCATGCGCCACCACGCCCGGCTTGTATGATGCTTTTAATCACTTGGGAAGATGCCCAGAGGGGGAATAGCGGGTCACGTGGGACCTCCTATCCTAGCTTTCTGAGGTATCTATATACTGATCTCACAGCAGTTGCACCAGTCTATACTTCTGCCACAGTGGAGAAGCACTCCTTTTCTCCACAGCCCCTCCAGCAATTGTTATTGGTTGATTCTAGATGGTAGCCATTCTCAGTGGGGTGAGGTGGAATCCCCATAGTGTTTTACTTTGCGTTTCTCAAAGGACCAGTGATGTTGAACACTTGCTCATGTATTCATTTGCTACTTACATTTCTTCATCTGAAAAGTATGCATTCATCCCAGATGCCTGTGTTTGGATTGGCTCTTTTAATTTGGGGGGTCTGATTTTCTTCAATTCTTTGTGTATTCTTGATGTGAGTTCTCTGTCTGAGGGACAGGCAGCTACGCTTTGTTCCCTCTCTGTGAATTGCCTCTTCTCTGTTGATGGGTGGGTTAGCTGTGCAATCGTACACATGTGTGTAAACATCACATTGTTTTTCTGGTGTGAGAAACCAAAGGTTTAAGTAAATAAGGCCCCCTAAGTATAACAGATATTGGGTCTCTCTCTGCAGTTCAGGCTGGCCTTGAGCTCACTCCATAGGGCAGGTTGGTTTTGAATTTGCAATGATCCTCCTGCCTCAGCCTTCCAAATGCTAGGATGACAGGTGTGTGCCACCATGCCAGCCACGTCATCATCGTCATCGCTGTGTGTATCTAAAATGCACACAAAACTTTCATAAAAACATAAACACAGGCAGCACTGTGATGTGCTATTTCCCAGCCAGGTCACTTCGTGATCACCTTCCTGTCTCCTTCCTGCAGCCCTGGTACCAGCAGGACACTGGGCCTGCCCTTAGCACTGTCCTTCCAGACCTTCTGTAAGTGGGGAGGACCTGAGGGCAGGGGAAGAAGAAGAATGAGGCCATGTTTTGCCCCAGACAGCCGTCATTCTGCAGTGCAGCCCAGACTAATAGAATAAAAAGGCAGTTAATGCTCTTCAGTTCCAAATGTAGATATCTAATGCCCAGCTTGCCCTGACTGGCACAATGCAAACTGGAGACAATTTGTGCGTGTGTGTGTGTGTGTGTGTGTGTGTGTGTGTGTGTGTGTGTATGTGTGTGACTCACAGCCTTGCACTTGTCAGGCAGGCACCTGTGGAGACAATTTTAGGAATTCAAGGCTTTCTCTTATTTCAGGATCTGTCCCAAACACTTGTCCAGAGATCCTTCCTTCTTCGCCATTTTTCCCTTCAAATAGGAATTGATGGGCTGGGGAGTTAGCTCAGTAGAATAAGCACTTCCCTAGCAAGCGCAAGGGCCTGAGTTCAATCCCTGGTTCCAGGGGGAAAAAGGGGGGGAAGGGGGATTGAGAGGGTTTTTGTTTTCTCTCTCAAGCACTTATTCCACTGAGCTATCTCCCTGGCCTTGAGAGGGCATTTGTTTGTCTATTTTTTTTTCTTTCTTTTTCTTTTTTTCTTTTTCTGGTTAGGTACAAATGTTTTTGTTTCTTTTGAGGTTCTAGGGGTGGAGCCCAAGGCCTTCACACTGGGCTACCTCTCCAGGGCATTTCTTTATTTTTATTTTGAGACAAGCTCTAGCTAAGTCTATTGTTCAGGTGGGGGCCAACTTGGGGTTTCCCTGTCTCAGGCTTGCAGAGCACTCAATGGCAGGTGTGCACACTTGTACCTGATGTGTTATCTCATACATTTTCTAGCCCACATGCTAACTTTTGTTTTGCTCCCAGGAGTCAGGCTTTCTCAGGTTCTGCCTGCGAGTTTAGCAATAAAGCCTGCAGCCTGCAGCCTGCAGCCCGAAGCCCGTCGCGGCCCTGCCCCACCGTGCTACGTGTGGCCTGGGCAAACTCAAAACAGCATTGGCTCCAGGACCAGGGGAGCTGGGTCTGAGGCCTCCAGGGGCGGCAGGGATTCCGGAGCTGCAGGCAGCAGGGCAGTGACCGCCGCAGAACATGGACAAGCAGCTCCTTGTCCCCACAGCCTGGCCACCTTCCTGCAGGTGCAGCACACTGCTCAGCCTGGGCTCCACCTGTCAGTCTGCTCGTGGCAGCAGGCAGCACCAACCAGGGAGAGCAGGTGACAGATCTTTCTGTTTTGTTTTCTGATAAATGTAAACAGAAACAGGCCTAGAAACCTGGGCATGGTGCTCAGGCCTCTAATCCCAAAACTTGGGGTCTCACTATGCAGTTGATTCTAGCCTTGTGTAGCCCAGGCTGGCCTCAAACTCCAGAGATCCTGCTGCCTCAGCCTCCCCACTGTACACCAAGGCACCCAGAAAGAATATGTTTGGTTTTGTTTTAGAATTAGTGAAAATATAATAGAGTAGGAAATCCAGGTCATAAAAAGAACACAAGCAGAGCAGGACGGTGCATACTTGTAATCACAGCTCCTTGGGAGACTGAGCTCTCAGACCACTTGAGCCTTGAGAGTGGGCAGCAGCCGGGACACTGCAGCAAGACCCAGGATCAAAAGACAAAATGAATGTGAACATGGGAGAGAACCCCCAAGACTCAAGCAAAGAGAGGGAACTGGACACGGGATCTGGCCATGGCACAGAAGGAAGGAAGCGAATATGGTTTTCCTAGTAGCAATATTTATTTTGTCCGTGTTATAAATACCTGTTTTTTTTTTTTTTTTTTTTTGAGGAATTGGAAAATGCAGGGCATTTGTCATCATAAATGTGCTGGCCACACTGGCCGGGCCTGTTTCTCCCTCAGTGACCTCACTCCCCCCAGTGAGATGGGCAGGAGATGCCTGTCCAGGTCAGGAGTGGAAAGAGTGGGTGTTTTCTTCAGCCCCAAGGACAGACTGCGTCCCCGCAGCCGCACATGACTTCTGGAAGGTTCCATACAGTTAACAAGAGATCCAGGAAAGCAGATGCTACCCAGTCTTATGGGTCTGCGGAGTTGCAGCAGCCTGGCCATGTAGGTGCTAAGAGGAGCAGCAACTCCGAGGGTGTCAGCATCACCTCTCAGCACTGTCCCAGCAGCACACATGTGGCTGTTTGTCAGCTTGGCCTCAGGGAAACCAGGGAGAGGCTGAGGCAGGAGGATGGCTTTGAGCCCAGCCTAGGGAACTTAGCGACACTATGAGATCCTGTCACAAAATAGAAATAAATCAATAAAAAGGGCTGAGGCAGGACAGTAGCTTTTTTTTTTTTTTTTTTTTTTTTTTTTTTGTATTTGGTACAAGATCTCACTACACAGCCCGAACTCATAGTGATCCTCCTATTTTCAGCCTCCCCAGCGTTGGGATTATAGGTACACATCACTGTGCCTAGACTTGATCGCCTGCCAGGGGGTCTGGTTGGCAGGGCATGTGGTGCCAGGAATCAAACTCAGGCACCTGAGCTTACCTAAGCAGCCAGTTAGTCCACTGCACTATCTTGCTGGCCCTACATTTGGTAGCTTTGATGCAAAGTCCCAGAGTTCAATCTGTAGTACCATAAAATATAATAATTAATTAAAAAATAAGAATGCACCCACAGGCCTGTGCAGGGGATTCAGGACCAGTGTATGGTAACACCTTCACACTTCCAGCCTTCCTGCCCACACTGCAACGCTGGGCTGACAGGAGGCCTGGGGACTCCTGCCCCAGCAGAGGAGAAGTCCCAGCATGCCAGAAAAGTCCCAACAGCCAACTGAGGAAAAGAGCCAGGAGAAGCTACCCTGCAAATGCCTCCTCTATTCTAGCAACACATCAGTGAGGTAAGTCAAGAATAGAAAACACTACTAAAAGGTTTTCCTCAGCCCTGGGATTGAGCCCAGCGCTGTCACACAGAGCTACATCCTCACCTTACTTTATTTTCATTTCAGGGCAGGGTCCTGTGAGTGGCTGAGGTGCCCAGGCTGGGCTTGCATTTGTGATCCTCCTGCCTTAGCCTCCCAGAGGGCTGGGGTCACAAGTGTGTACCACCCGTCCCTGTGGCTGGCTGAGAGGTGTCCTGTGTGCCATAGAAAGTCTCTGAAATCACAGAAGGCCTCCCCAGGTGTCATCCAGCTGGCTGCCGCGGGCCTCAGCAGGGCACAGGTGGGGGCGGGTATCAAGCGCTGAGGCCAAGAGGCTGCAGCCTCCGAGCACGGAAGTGACGTCATCACAAACCTGGTGGAGCTGAGCCAACCAAGCTGACTCTGGCCCATGGAGAGAATATCACTGGTCGGCCTGGCTGGGGTCACAGGTGTGGCCTGAGCTGCTCAGCCAGCTGGGAGTATCACCTTTGAAGGTCCTGCTGAGGCTCGCAAGCTAGGGATCCCTCTGTTGACATTTGTGCATCTCTCAGAGGGGCCCTCTGGGCTGGAAGCCTGTGACCCAACCCACTCCTGTAGCTGAGTCTGCAAATAGATTCCTGATGATTTTTCTAAATAAACAGTATCATATTTTTACTGGGATATAAAATTAGGTTCACAGCTATAAAATTCTCCCAGGTTGCTTTCTGGGGATCTTGTAAGAGACGGAAGCCATCCTTCTCCTGGGGTAAGAGGAGCACGTGTGTTGTTCCAAGCGTTGGCTCTCGGCCACAGAGCTGTATCAGTATCACAGCATCTATTTGGGGGCCCATGGACCATGCTGGGTAAATCACTACCTGGGCGCTGTCGGGACAGGGCGAGCACACTCAGAGGTGATCACTCAGCGATGGCGGCTTGGGGTACCTAAAGTGGAGTTTTGGGCACTGCTCACAGCTTTAATTCTTTCCTTCCTTTGCATAATGAGTCTTCCATTCAGTTATCCCTCTGTTAAATATCGATGTGCAGAAGCTTACTGTGGGCTCAGAACTCTTCTAGGCACCAGGTGGCCAATGGGCAGGCAGAAGGCTGCGCGTGGTGTGCACACCCGAGGGCCCTGCACCCTGGAGGCCGAGGCAGGAGGATCTCCTCAAGGTCAAGATCAGCCTGAGCTACAAAGTAAGAAGATCCTGTCTGCAAAGCCAAATTCAACCCTAGGGGGACCATGGCTCCCACCCTGAAGGCTGTCCAGGGAGCTAAGCAGACTGAGAAGAGCCAATTCTAGCACTGAAGGCCAGCTCTGGGAAACCTGCACCCGCATGTAAGGAGCCCGGGAGGCTTCTGGGTATGGAAATGGTTCCCAGGGCAGAGCCGCTTTGGCAGGACCCCTAAGCACGAGGCGGTCTTGAGGGAGTCTCCCAGCGGGCCCAAGTGGAAGCAGAAACACCAGGACAGCACGGAAGTTCCTGAGCTGTGAAGGACGAGTGTCTGGCGGGGTCCCTGCTGTGCCGACACACGCAGGGCCTGACACAGGGCACGGACTGAGCTCCGGTGTTGCTGTTGGCTCTGTGGTGGCCCAGGGCCAAGGCTGCACCCTGGCGGCTGCTGCTGGCTTACAGAGGAGGCGGGATCCAGCCGCGGACCCAGCTTTCCAAAGCGAAGCCTGGGTCACCCCCTCAGCCGCTGGCGCCGCGTCTCCCTGCCTGCATAAAAGTCCCTCAAGTGTATAAGAGTCCCCTGCAGAAACGTGGCTCCTGCAGTCCCTGCCGCACCAGCAGAGGGGCCTATAGAGCCCTACCTTTTCCTGCCTTCCCTGCTTGCCTTCCCTACTGCTTAGGCCTCTATCCTGGCGCCAGGAGCAAGCACTGTGCACTTAGCAACTTGGGGTGCTCCCCAGTGGGCTGGCATAGGGGTGGGGGGCTTTCAGGAGGTCAGGCAAACCCCTAGATGTGGCAGTCGGTGGGTCAGTCACCTATCCTTACCTCCCCCAGCTCACCAGGCTTTGCTGAACAGCTACTATGTGCTGTGTGTTGGTGCCAGTACCTGCCGTCTCACCTATGCAAGGTTCCTGGTTCAATACTGTGCCAATCTAAGTCCGTGGCCACGTGTGTGGCACCGTGTGGCCGTCAACACAGCTCTGAGGGTGAGCTTTAAGTGACAGCAGATCTTGTTCTCAGAAAGCAAGGTTTGTGGGAGCCGCCCTGGAAGCATGCCTGGTGCAGTGAAAGACTGTGATTAGGGAGTGGGCTCAGCAGAGGAGATTAGGAGGGCTTCCCGGAGGAAGCACTGCTTACAATGAGCTTTGAAGGACAAATAGGATTTCCGCAGCCCGTGGACAGAGGGGAGTGCAAAGGGGGAATCGCTGGAGCGTGAAGACGGGAAGAGCAGGGCCGAGGGACTAGCCTTTGTGGAAGGAAGCCCAGGGGTTGATAGAAGCCGGCCCCGCCGCCCTGGACCAGTTTGGGCTCAGCAAGACTGGGGCATGGAACCTAAAGCTCCAGTTTTTCACCCCTGGCTGGAACCCAGAGTGCGCCCCACCTGCCACTGGGGAGTGGGGGGCCGGCATGAGTGCGCAGGCATGCACCGGGCGTGGGTGGAGCCGGAGAGGCGTCTTGGTAAGCACTGATGAGGCCAAGACAGGTGGGCACGGTGGGCGCGTTGTGTCTTGAGACCCGGCCTTTGAGATGGCACCGCAGCCAGCCTGGACCCACGGCGGTCCCCCTGCCTCGGCCTCCTAGGGCACTGTGTACAGGAGCGGCGCCCTCGGCTGGAGCAAGGCTCCGGGGGAACACTGCCGAGAAGCCCGAGAACGGACGGGTCCACCCCTCCGCACATGCAGGGGTCCAGGAGGGGCTGAGGACCAAGGCCAGAGAGTGGGCTGCTCCCTGCTATGTGGAGGCCTGGGCAGGGCAGTCGCCAGGCAGGCACTTCTTCCACTGAGCTATCTTCCTAGCCCCCCAGGGCAGTCGCTTAGCCCAGAGATTTCAGGCCTCGTGGTCAATAAAGGGCACCGTGTCTCAGAAACAAACAAATCTCCAAACGGATTTGCTATGGATGGAGAGAAAAATAGAGAAGGGGTGGGGAGAGCAGAGAGGCACAAACACATACACGTGTGTGCATGTGTGCGCGTGTGCACCCACATGTGTGCACGTCCATGTGTGTGCACATGCATGTGTGTAGATTAATGACATTTATTAAGAAAAAAAATCTTTTGGGTTTATCTGTTTTTATTTTGTCCTGCACTATGTAGCTCAGCTGGGATGAGCTCACCATGTTGCCCAGGCTGGCCTGGAACTCAGGGCAACCCTCCTGCCACAGCTTCCTGAGCGCAGAGATGACAGTGGTGCCCAGCCTTCTTCATTAAAAACTAGGGAAATCCATGACAAAATAATGAGCTATGACTTAGGGAATATATTTAAAAGATTGGCGAAGTCTGGTGCTGACAAGGGTGCGGGAAATAACTGATTTCTATACATGGCTCTGAGGAACTTGAGCTACTACAGATTTTTTGGGAAAGAAATACAAAAATGTGAATTAAAATAATAAACATGCAGATCAGTTTTTTTCTGAAATTTTGCGATCTCTATTCCTGTCTCCCTTCCATCTCTCTTTGACAAGGGCTCACCCTATCATTGAGGCCAGCCTTCAAGGTGTAGCAATCTTCCTGCCTCAGCTTCCTGAATACCAAGGTAATAGGTAAGTACCACCATCTCAGGCTTTTTCCCCAACACTAAGGAGCGAACTTGGGGTTTTTGCATTGAGCTATAGCCTCAGACCTTTCTTTCTTTCTTTCTTTCTTTCTTTCTTTCTTTCTTTCTTTCTTTCTTTCTTTCTGTCCTTCTTTCTTTCTTTCTTTCTTTCTTTTTTTGGTCTTTTTGAGACAGGGTCTCGCTATGCAGTTGAGGCTGGCCTTGAGCTCACTTTTGTAGCCCAGGCTGGTCTTGAACTTGCACTGATTCTCCTGCCTCAGCCTCCCAAGTGCTGGGATTACAGGTGTGCACCGCCACACCCAGCTTATTTATTTATTTATTTATTTGTTTGTTTGTTTGTTTGTTTGTCTTTTTGAGACAGGGTCTTGCTATGCAGTTGAGGCTGGCCTTGAGCTCACTTTTGTAGCCCAGGCTGGTCTCGAACTTGCACTGATCCTCCTGCCTCAGCCTCCCAAGTGTTGGGATTACAGGCGTGAGCCACCACACCCGGCTCTATTTATTTATTTATGTTTTGAGACAGGATCTTGCTGAATGGCTAGGTCACAGGGCTGGGCTCATACTTTCAGTCCTCTTACCTCAGCCTCCCACAGTGCTGGAGTTACAGGTATGTGCCATTGTGCCCAGCTTAGAATCTCTGTTGTCTAAATGAAAGAACTGGAACAAAATGATATTTATGCAAAGATGTTTCTTGCATCTGTCTTTGGTCAAAAATATTAGAAATAACCTGAATGTGTGTTACTATAGGCAAAAATGGAAAATCCGTGGTATTATAGTTTGGAGTTGTTTCAAGGTGAACAATGTAGTACAGGATGCATTTTGTAATTTTATTTTATAATGAATCACCCAAGAATAACATACTACAAGTGCAGGAAATCTATTCACACACTAAATACTAAGAAATCCAGCTGAGGGCCTAGAGCTCATAGCAATGCCTCCCACCAGTCCAACTGGAGGCCTACAGCCCACCACAAAGTCTCATGCAGGCCCTCTTCACAGATCTGTGCTGGACAGGCCCAAAGGTCAGTGGTGGAAGCTAGGAAATCTATGCCAGCGGGATGAAGGATCTGTACTAGCGGACAAGGGGACTGAACTGGAGCCAGGAAGCAATGCTCCAGGTAAGCACCAGAGCTTCCCCAAAAGCGCCACAGCCATCGTCAGCAACAGTGAGGCCCCAAGCTCCTCCAGCGATGAGGAAAGCCAAGTTCCCATCTGGAAGGCCAATGTGACAAGCTCCTCCAGGAGGCTGAGCAGTGCACCATCCTTCCCTCTGGAGCCAGGAATCAATGCTCAAGATGAGGACCAGAGCTCCTCCAAAGTTCATCAGGAAAGCCGGCATGACAAGGTCCTCCAGCAGAGCAGCCCAGGAGAACCAGCAGCTTCCCACAGCTTCTCCACACAGCATTCCTAGCAGCTTCTCCTGTTCTGCCTTTGTGCTACTGGTGACACCCCTCAGGTGGGCTTCCCGCACCCAGAACCACGCTAGTTTAGCTTAGCTGACTGTAGCGCAATGACCACCTGCTAGCTATCCACCACACGTGGTATGTTTATAGAATACTGGGTTGATGCTGGAGTGATATTCGTGACATGATGAGGAAAGGTAAATTGCATGGTAATGAACGTAGTGCAGTCCACCTGAATTTTAGAAAAGACCTAGATGTGCCATAGGGTTATGTGAAATCTGACTGGGCATGGAGGTGACTGCCTGTAATCCCAGCATTCAGGAGGCAGTCAGGGGCAAGAAGATTGCCACAACTTCAAGGCTAGCCTGGGCTACATGGCAGGAACTTGTCTCAAATAAGCCGCAACAGCAAAAAATACGTAAAAATAAATGCTCGTGTTTGGGCCCAGTGGGATGGCTCAGTGGTCTAAAACGCCTGCTTGGGAAAGCTTGGGCGGCTTCAGGGACTGTGGTTCGATCCCCGGCACCACATGCCAGCCCTGCCCTTGGAGCAGTCTGAGCCGGCCATAAAAATGAGTGAATAAACAAATAAAAGTTCTGAAACAAGAAAAAAATAAATAAATAAAATAAAAAAAATTCTTTAAAAAAATAAATAAAAATAAATAAATGCTCGTGTAGGTAATCTGCTTGCATTAGCTCCCAGCTGGCACCTTGGGAATGCCCCCCTCCTCACACTGGCCCTCCTAATGGCACAACCACAGAAGCTCTTAATTCAATCCATACACAAGGGACAAGGTGACCTGGAAATGCTTATGCACTGCTGAGACAGGTCTTGACTCACCACACCAGACCAGGCTCGATGGGACCACAGTCCAGCATGGTAGTGAGGGGAAGCCAAGGAGACGCTCACCAGCTGGAAAGAAGCTGAAAAGTGCTTGGGACTGAAATCCTCTTGAGCCACCAGCAGTCTTCCTGTGGCCACCAGCTAAGAGGGGTAGCCACACCGTCCACCCACCTGTGCCTCTTGTCCAGTCATTGGGCAGCTTGCTTGTACCTCCTCTTCATCAGGATTGTTTCATCAAATAATTCAACATGGCCTTGAATTCGCTGTGGAGCCCAGGCTGACTATGAAATTGCAGGGATCCTCCTGCCTCAGGCCCCAGAGCACAGGCGCCACCTGCTCAATTTCCTTTTTATTGTTATTTCAGATCCAAGGCTGGGGGCTGGACCACATCAGCAGTGCTGTTTTTGGGACCACTTTGTTCTCAATGGTATTAATTTTCCTTTTATGAACTGAGCTCCTCCAGGAGCCCAGAGCAGCACTAGGACAGTGCTGGCTAAATGCAGGCACAACTGAGCTTACTAAGGCATATTAGCCATGCACGGGAGCATCCCTGTGGGGTCCCTGGGTCCAGCCCAGCCTGGGCAACTTGGTGACTTGGTAAGGCCTTATTTCAGAATAATAACAACAATAACAATATAGATCAAAAAGTACAGAGGGGCTGGGGAGATAGCTCAATGGTCTAAGCACCTGCCTGGCAAGCTCAAGTTCCAGGGCTCAGTCCCTGGCACTGCATCCCATTCTGCTGTGCCAGCCCCTGAAATCAGGCATGGTGGTACATGCCTATAATTCCAGTGCTGGGGAGGCTGAGATAGGAGGATCACTACGAGTCCGAGCTGTGTAGTGAAGTCCTGTACCAAATAAATAAATAAATAAATAAATAAATAAATGTAAAGATGCAGCTTAGTACAGAGGACCTGGATTCAGGGATCATGGATGTTCACATATGTACACATGTGCACACATGCACACACAGGTACACACTCATGCACACACACACTTGCACATGCACAAAATAGTACATACTGACTCATGTGCAATAATATATTTGAGGTATATCAAGAGAAATAAGTTATACACAGATTGCAGAACAATATTTTAGTAGGACGATGATTTGTTAATAATCTTATAGAGGAGAATTTATTAAGAAATATCAGTGTTAGCCGGGCATGGTGGTATACACCTGTAATCCTAGCGCTTGGGAGACGAGGCAGGAGGATCAGTGCAAGTTCCAGACCAGCCTGGGCTACAAAAGTGAGCTCAAGGCCAACCAGAATTGCATAGCAAGACCTTGACTCAAAAAAAAAAAAGGAAAAGAAAAGAAAAAGAAATATCAATGTTAGGGACTAGGGAGATAGCTCTGTGGCACAAGTGCTTGCCTAGTGAGTGCAAGGTCATGAATTTGAACCCCAGTCCTGAAAAAAAAAATCTATCTATCTATCTATCTATCTATCTATCTATCTATCTATATCAGTGTTAAGCCAGGCATGGTGGTGCATGCCTGTCATCCCAGTACTGGAGAGGCTGAGGCAGGAGGATGTCTGTCCATTCTAGATGAGCCTGAAGTACATACTGCGACTGAGTTTCAAAGAACCGCTCTGGCCTAGAGCTCCAGAGATCCTTCTGCCTCAGCCTCCTAAGGAGCTGGCTCTACAGGCTTGCTCTGCAGGGTCACCCTCACCAGCTAGTGGTGGAGTTGGGTGGAGCAGTTTGCAGCGGGGGTGCTCAGCTGGGGTTGGGTGAGACTCCCTTCCCACTCAACAGGCCCCGGAGCTGGTCTGCACTCCCTTGGTGCTGCCTGCAAAGGCTGTGCTGCCTGCAGATGGATCTTCCGTCCCCACCAGCAGGTGGCCCTGGGCTGCTCTGACCAATCCCCAGCTGGCCACCTCCATCTGGTCGGGCAGCAGGGACAGAGTGGCCTGGGCAGAGTGAGCTCCCCGCCTTTGTATTGTTCTGGTTCCAGCGGCTGAGACTTTAAGCCCAGGGCTCTAACTGGAGCAGGAAGAGTTTATTTTGGGATGAGGAATCTTCCCCTGGGACGGCCTGTCCAGCAGTCTATCTCTCCCTCTCTCTCCTGGGACATTTCGGAGGAGGAGGAGAAGCTGGTTGTGGAGTCTTTAGAAGAGCCTCTTTCACAGAAAATAGCAGGCGTTGGTCACAGGGACTGAGTTTATAAGGTACGGTGGAGTCGACAGGACATTGAAGGATTGCCCAGAGAGTGACTTAAGTCACATGTGCTTGGGAAAATGACCCCATAAATCTCCTTAAGTATGGACAGTTGATGTGATGAATACATCAAAAACAGCCATTTCATCAAATCTATAAATATACACAGTTGGAAAACGATCAAAGAGGAAGGAGAGAGTCGTAAATACGTTTTTAGAAAACATGCCAGGTGTGATGTGGTCCCAGTGCCCAGGAAGCTGAGGCAGGAGGACGGAGAGTGTGGGCTGACCTGGGCAGCAGTGACTGCAGTGACCCACAGTGTTGTTCTGTGTTGCAAGAATACTTCCTGTGCTGGTAGCAACTTTCTTAAGAAATTAGAAAGGCCTAATATAAGAGCTTCCTAGTCCATTTTCTTTAATTTTGATCAACAAACAGAAAATATTTTTCTTCTCTCTAAAAAAAAAAAAAAAAAAAAAAAGCTGGGGGGTGGGGGATATGGTTGGAGGCAAAGTGCCTGCCTGGCAAGTATAAGGTCATGAGTTCAATTCCTGGTACCAAGAAAAGAAAGTCTAAAACAAAGCAGAGCAAAACGCAGTATGACCTTGAGCAAAACCTCCAAGAGCAACATGAGAAAATCTGGGAATTTGTGTCTCACCTTTTCTACAGATGTGAAAATGTTCTGAGAGACTCTTTCTCTTGGAAGAGGTGAGCAATAGGATTTTCTTAGATGCATGACAAAGGTGAGTTGTTGCATTTGGTAGGTTAGGAAAAAAATATATATGTGTTTGTGCTGTGAAAATTCTTTCTGGACCCTGTGAGAAGATTTTATACTATGACATTGCATCTGCTTATCATTTTTTATGACCTGTAAAAATATAGTCCTTTAGGATACCTGGAGTAGCAGAGCATGGTGACACACACTTACATTCTTACCACTGAGGAGGCTGAGGCAGGAGGTTTGCTGTGATTTAAAAGCCAGCCTGAATTACACGGCAAGACCCTGTCTCAAACAAACAAACAAACAAACACACAAAAAACTAAAACTAACATCAAACAAAAACCATAAAAGCAGAACAAAAGTGTTCTTCTTTATCTTAGGCGTGGGCTAGCATCAGAATTCCATCATAGCTCCGTTTAAGACCTTTGAAGGAAAGGATCACTGGGTAGGAAGTGAGGAGGGAAACTTTTTTACGTGACCTATGAACAGAGTACGACACCTGATACTCGGCTTGGTATCAGGCTCTTTAAAAATAACACAAAACTTCATTCCAGGATTCCTAGCATATCAGCTTTCTTGGTGTGCTCAGCGGTGGTCATCGGCCCTTCGATACTTTGCCAGCAGCCTCCCTGAAGAACCCACTTCTGAAATTGTAACTTTTTCTTTTTTTTTTTTTTTTGAGACAGGGATTCACTGTCCAGCCCAGGCTGGCCTTGAACTTGCAGCAACCCTGCTTCAATGAGAAGATGCTCTCCTCTACTCCAACAGCGGCCATGTAGCACCTCCTTCACAGTATGAAATACTTAGGAAGGCACAGAAATCTTTCCACTGGATCAAGCACTTTTTATTTTATTTATTTACTTATTGTTTTATGCCTTGAGGCAAGGTCTCACAATGTAGGGCAAGCTGGCCTTGAGCTCACTATGTAGCCGGAGCTGCCCTGGTAATCACAGCAATCCTCCTGCCTTGGTCTCCTGAGTACTGAGACTATAGACCAGTGCCACCACACCTGGCAGTAATCCTCCTCAACTACCCCATGGGACCACCAGGCAAGGCCCAGAGGGGCGGGGCCATGCCCACTGAGTTGGACCAATTGAGCTCTGTTCTAAGGCTTGAATGTCAAGTCCTGATGATCCCTGGAAAGCATGTTTGAATTAAATAACCAGGACCAATACTTCTAAACTGAGACAGCTTAGGGTGTGTCAGGGCCTACTGTATGCAGAACAAAACATTTGCTTCAGGTTCAATAACGGCTATTAGATTTATTACAATGATACATCCATAAACCTAGAGGGCTTTTGTCTTTTTTGAGAAGATAATTAAGTTAAAGATAGAGTAAAAGAGAGAAGAGAGAGATGCTAGCTGCTCTCTACAAGAATATCCAGAAGTGAAAAACTCCCCAAGTTCTTAGAAGCTTTTAAATTCAGTCTGTAGGGCCAGCAGGATGCCTCAGTGGTCTAAAGCACCTGCTTAGGAAAGCTTAGGCAACCGTGGAGCCCACAGTTTGATCACCGGTACCACAAGCTGCGCCAGCACCGCCCTCAGGGCAGGCTGAGCTGGCCTTTAAAAAATAAATAAATAAAATAAAATAAAATAAAAATAAAGGGGTCTAAGAGCTAGTGAGTTATGATTGCTGGCCTCAAAAAGTTTATACCTTATAAGGGGTGGGGAGATAGCTCCATAAAGATCATGAGTTTGAACCCCAGTCCCACAATAAAAAATAAAAATAAATAAATTCAGTCTGTAAATTTAACTAGTATGCAGGGTGTGGTGGTGCACAACTGTATTCCCAGCACTCAGAAGGCTGAAGCAGGAGGGTTGGCATGGGTTCAAGGGCAGCCTGGGCTCCATAATGAGTTGGAAGATTCCCTTTCTTATTTTTTTATTATTTAAAATTTTATTTTAAAGCATGAAAATAGCAGAAACAAAGATCAAAAAGAGTAACAAACTAGAGTACATATAGTACAGAATTACAAAACAAGAACAAGAATTTAACAATGGTTGTATTGCATATTTTCAT
This sequence comes from Myocastor coypus, assembly GCA_004027025.1. Classification (NCBI taxonomy): domain Eukaryota; kingdom Metazoa; phylum Chordata; class Mammalia; order Rodentia; family Myocastoridae; genus Myocastor; species Myocastor coypus. The sequence continues at coordinate 19,698 of PVJA010029893.1, forward strand.
CATCAAATTTGTTTAGATTAACAGATATAGGTATGTAAGATTGGTCAAATAATTAAACATTAACACTTTCAATAAACCTTACTTTCTTCCAAATGCATTTTGTATTTAAGTCACTCTTCTAAAAAAAAATTATAGGGGCTGAGGATGTGGAAAGTGCAAGGTCCTGAGTTTGATTTCTGGCATCCCCCCAAATTTATTTATTTATTTATTTATTTATTTGTTTATTAATTAATTAATTAATTAATTCATTCATTCATTCTTCTTTTGAGTTCTTACACTAGGGACACTATGTGATATTTACATATGTAGGTCTGGTTAATTTCACTTATGAGTATATGTTTAAGATACATTCACTTCTATATGGAGTCTTCTAGTTTATCATTCTTTATAGCTAAGTAATATTCCATTGTATGAAAATACATCTTTTTTAGCCATTCTTCATATGAGGGGCATTTTGGTTGTTTCCAAGATTTGGCTATCACGAATTGTGCTGCTATGAACATAGGTGCACAGATATCACTGGGAAGATTCTCTTTCAAAAAAAAAAAAAAAAAAGAATCTTTCAAAAACAGCATATTACTTGAAGATGCTAGAATGGATATATTTAGTATATTTTAATTTCTTTTTATGTATTTAGTACATGGTCTACAGGGTGTCTGTCACTACACAGGTGGGACTCCTAGTGTTCCTCTTGATTTCAGCCTCCCAAGAGCTGGGATTACAGGTGCAGGCCACCATGCCCAGGCTCAGTCACCTCTCAGTGTGCCCTGGGGGTGGGGCCAGCACCATGTGCCTGGGATAGAACCCTTGAATTTCCTTTTAAAAATATTTTAATTTTATGAATTAAATAAATACTTAAATACTTATGTAATACTCACGTGTGCATGGACTAATGTAAATTCCCTAAGATATGCTATTGCTATCTGTGAACTCAGAGATTTCAACATAAAACCACAAGCCTAAGTTAATTACGTAACTATAGATTTTAAATTGGGATTACAAGCATTTGCGGTTTGCTTATGACAGTTTGTGTCAATAAAAACATGACAGTGTGTCCTCATCCATGCACAGCGTCTTCTGTTTTTTGGGGAGGTGAGGTGGTACCAGGAATCAAACTCGGGACCTTGCACTTGCCAGGCAGGCACTGTGCCACTGAGCTACATCACGGGCCCCACCATTTTCCTTCTGGTTTCTCCCCAGTCAAAATGTGCATGTAAGGGAAATGTCTGGAATCAGTTCAGGACACAGAGGCAGCCCAGACAGTGCAATTAAGACCCCCCAGGAAAGCGGGCCCAAGAGCTGCTGCTGGAAGCTCCAGGCTGGGAAAGCGTGTTGGGGGCAGCGTCGGAGGAACTTGTGATGATCTGTCTCGCACTGTAACACAGTCCTAACTTAAATGACCTGTGTTTTGTGACCACACCTGGTGTTGAGGGTTCTAGAAAGAAAACTCATCTTCTGCATCCTGCTTAGGTGACACACACCACGTGTTCTGGACAACACTTGTCAGTGGTGGTCCTCACTTCTCAGGGCTGACTGAGACAAATCAGGAGAGATGTCCTTTGGGCTTCCCAGGGCACTGCCCATGTTGCCCAACCAGTGGCGGTGACATTCTTGAAGCTGCTGGGTCTGCCAAGAGGGCCAGTACTCCTTGAGACATCAATTGAGGCAGAACTGTGGGGTGCTGGCAGTGCTCAGGGTAGCTGGGGTCTCTTTAATTAAGGCCTAGGGCAGAAAGGAAATCAGAGCCCCAGGATCTTGGCCACAAATAGCAGCTGCAGCCGAAGGCCAGTTGCTGCTCGTCCATGTTGGAAGAGGACCCTGGTGACATGAGGGTCCTTCTGGTCACACTCACCTGCCACTGCCAGCATGGGCCCTGCATGGAAGCTCTGCTCTCAGTAGAGCTCAAGAGTACCCGAGAGGGCCAATTCGGGCATTACTGAGTTGCCCCTGGGCACAGTGGATGATCAGATCACACAGCTGCCCTCAAGACCCTGGCTCCTTCCTCTCCACACCTCTTGGCACCAGTGGTGACCACAGTCCCATTTGATCTCAAAGCAGAAGGCTCAACAAGGTTGGGTATTTGCCCAGTGTCACAGACACTCAGGGCAGGGCCACAGGACTGCCTGAGTCTGTTTGACTCCAGATTCCGATCTCTCCGATGCTTGGCACACAAACTAAGGCACCTGCTTATTTCTTGTTTACAGATTGGCCCCTGGGGACCTGGGAGTCTGCAATTGCTGGTGTTGTCTCTCAGAGCTGTCACCAAGGTGGGGAGGAACTGGTAGCTTCCAATAAATGACCTCAAAGCCTCTGGAAAATACCACTCACCTTGTAAGCCAAGCATAATATCGGGCACCTTGTAATCCCAATCCTTGCAAGGCTGAGGCAGGAGGATCGCTGGCAGTTTGTAGCCAGCCTGGGCTACACAGTGAGATCTTTTTTTTTTTTTTTTTTTTTTTTTTTAAGCAACAATGAATCTGCTTTTCAATCTATACATTTTCTACAGCTAAAAATTACTATGACCAGTAAAATGATTCAGAGAACATCCTGAGGGCTGGTGGTATAACTCAGTGGACTAAGCGCTTGCTTAAGGAAGTGCAAGGTCCTGGGTTAGATGCCTGGCCCTGCCTGCCACACTGGCCTGGCTCTCCAGCACCTGTGCTGGTGATGGAGTCTGGGTATGGTGGTGCATGCCTATAATCCCAGCACTTGGGAGGCAGGAAACAGGAGGATCTCTATGAGTCAGAGCTTCGCAGTAAGACCCTACACAACAATAACCAAAAAGAACATCCTGGCAGTCTAGATAAGAGGGTTCCAGCTGGTCTATGCCTAGACTTGTGCTTACCCTGAAAGAGCCTAAATTCATATTTTATGTGATTTGTACATTTTTATATAAAACAAAGGTGTATACCAATATAACAGCAGATACAGCTGAGAGGTGCGCAGGTGAAGACAGAGAGGTGTGGAGACTGAGGCAGCAGGAGTGGGCTAACTGCACCCCGGGGGAATGTCCAGGAGCCAGGGCTCACTTCTGGCATGCAGCAGAGGGACAGAAGAAGGTGCCTTCAGGTCTCTCCTAAGCCGCGGACCGGCCTTGGATCCAAGGCAGTGGGCAGAGGCCAACCTTGGGCTGCTGGAAATACAGGAGGAAAGACCTCTGGTGAGGTTGTACTTGGATGGGAGAGTTGCTTTATTCCCCCCCTACCCCTGTCTGTCTGTCTCTCTTTCTCTCTGTCTTTCTCTGTTTTTGTCTCTCTGTCTCTGTCTCTGTCTCTCTGTCTCTCTGTCTCTATCTCTGTCTCTCTCTCTCTCTGTCTCTCTGGGTTTTTGTTTGTTTAGGAGGGCAGGTCTTGCTATGCAGCTTAGGCTGGCCTCAACCTTACTATGGTCCCCCTGCCTCACCCTCCCAAGTGCTGGGATGACACCCCTGTGTCTGGCTCTTGTTTTCTTACAAGAAACAGGAATACTGCAGTGGGGTCTAGATTCCTCTGAGCTAGGACACCTTTGTGTTTCTCCAATGAACGCTAGGGTGGAGCAGAGGTGTAGAGATTTGCCAGGTCCCTAAGTGAGGGGACGCTCTGAGGCGCAGGCACTGTCCCTCCTGGGCAAGGCATGGAGTCCAAGAGGACATCGGAACCCTGGAAGGCAGCCAGGGAGGCCAGGCCTAATTCGGGAGATGAAGGGACTGTCTTGGGAGGACAGGCGCAGGGGCTTAGCATGCTTGAGTGCTCAGATAAGGTGGGCGCTGCTATTGATAGCCCAGGGCTGCCTGGGCTCCGGCGGGGCTGAGGCGCAGCGTGGGGCCAACTCGGAGTCACAGGGCAGGATGGGACACCACTGGGCCTCTGTTCCCATCTCAAGTCCCCAACTGGGCCACACATGGGCAAGGCAGTGTCTCGTCTTTCATTGAAATTTTTTTTGGTGTGTTTCAGGAACACTCTTTATTTTAACATCATCCTTTGTTCAAGTGCTGAATTTAAAGAACAACTATAATAGAAACATCACTGTAGCTGCAAGGAGACAGAAGAGAGAGAGAGAGAGAGGAAAGAGGGAGAGGGAAAGGGGAGAGAGAGAAAGAGGGGGAGGTAGAGAGAGAGAGGGAGAGGGGGAGAGGGGGAGAGAGAGAGAGAGAGAGAGAGAGAGAGAGAGCGCTCCCCTTTCCAGGTCCATAAGCCCTTCACCACCTAACCACTTGCCCTTTCTGTTTCCCACTCAATACACTGCGCTCATCCCCAGCAGGAAGATCTGGGGGACCCGAGAATGCCAGTAATAATTTTGCAGAGCCGTTCTTTACATTTTCACTCATTGATGAGGTGCTCTAGTTCGAGTTTTGCCTAACTCCTTGCACCCCAGACCTCTGTTTTTCCATGACTTAGTGAAAAACTCAAAATCTCCCACAGAATTTGCATGGGGAAAACTGAAAGGTAATGTAACAGTTTTAACAACTGTGATGATCTCTCTTTTTTTTTTTTTTTAATTTTTATTTATTTATTTTTTTCTTGTTTCAGAACCTTTGTTTGTTTATTCACACATTTTTATGGCTGGCTCAGCCTGCCCCAAGGGCAGGGCTGGCGCAGCATGTGGTGCCGGGGATCGAACCGTGGTCCCTAAAGCCGCCCAAGCTTCCCCAAGCAGGCGCTCTAGACCACTGAGCCATCCCACCGGGCCCTGTGATGATCTCTAATGGGCTAAAAATTTAATGTTCAAGGGGGGGGGTAGTAAGAGGCCTTGAGGGGGTCAGAGAATGCAACCCTATGTGAGGGTATGGACACCCAAATGACCGTAGTAGTTTTTCTTTTGGGGAGGGAATCCGCTTTGTTTGAGAAGCATTCTCCTTATATAGTTTAGGCTGGCCTTGAACTCACTATGTTACTCAGGCTGGCCACAAAGTCACAGCAATCCTCCTGCCTCAGCCTCTGCATGTGGGGATCACAGGCACCCACCACCACACCAGACAAACAATGATTATGTGTTATACAAACATGCATGACTCTGTGTGTGTGTGTGTGTTCAGTAGAGGGTCTACAGGGTCTCACTATGTAGGTCAGATTTACAGTGATTCTCCTGTTTTCAGCCTTCTAAATGCTGGGATTACAGGTGTGTGCCACCATGCCCAGTCTCAATCATGTGGTCTCATTGCCTAAGCAGGCACATACAGCTAGCTAACTGTAACACTCAATGCAGAATGTTCTGGGGGAAAGCAGAGGCTCAGAGTCCCTCGCTCACACTGACTGAGCGTATCAGAGGGTGAGCTCGCCAGGAAGTGGCTACACCAGCCTCAGAGGCTGAATCCGGGGAACCTCCGCCCCAAGGGCTCTTCCACCAAGGAAGTGGAGAAAGCCACTCAGACCCAGGGTGCTGTCCTCAGAGTTCCTGGCCCCTTTCAAGTGGGTCCTGGGAGCTTTTGTTCACATGTCTTCTACCAAGATTCCAACCACTGCCTCCCTTCCGCTGCTGACTGGGGCCTGGGAGACAATGCTCTCCCATGGAAATCAGGGGAAGGCTGATTATGAGGGGCCCCCCGGCAGTGTGGACGCTCCTGGAGGAAGAGACTCCACAGCCTGCTACGTCTCTCACCCTGCCACACAAGGACACAGTGAGCCAGGAAGAGTCCCCTCAGCTGAGCCTGATAATAGAGTTTAGCTGTAAAATGTTGCCATGGCCTCATGCATGCAGAAGATGGCTGGATTGCGGGCACCATACCCATGGGTGGATTGCTGCGTGGATGAGCCCATGGCTGACTGCTTTGCTGGGAGCTGGTGGTCCTCAGGGGCGTGGTCTGGCAGGTGCATTCCTGTCCCCTGCCTCTCTCCCTTCCTCCCTCCTTCCTGGGTGCCATGTGGTGAGAACCTTTGTCCCTCCCTGCCTTCTGCCAGGCCACTTCTAGCTTGGAGCCAGCCAGCCACACACTGGATCCTCTAAAATCAGGAACCAAAATAAACCTCACTCCTCTAAGCCATGCTGCCAGGTGTTTTTTGTCCTTGGACAGGACTGTGACGGAAACAGCGCCTAATTCTGACTCCTAGCCTCCAGAACGGAGCAGAAATAAATTTCTGCCTTTTTAAGTCACCCAGTAAATAGCATGTTGGTCTAGCAGCCCAAGATGACTAAAAACATCTTTCAAGATTTCCTCTGAGGCCATTTTCACACTTTTGCAAATTGATATTTAAATTTTTCTATCACAAGTTTAAATAGTTATAAAAACTATAATTTTCTTCTCTTTCTTTTTTTTTTTTTTTTTTTTTTTTTTTTTTTTTTTTTTTTTTTTTTTTTTTTTTTTTTTTTTTTGTCTTTTTGAGACAGGGTCTCACTACGCAGTTCAGGCTGGCCTTGAGCTCACTTTTGTAGCCCAGGCTGGTCTCGAACTCGCACCGATCCTCCTGCCTCAGCCTCCCAAGTACTGGGATTACAGGCGTGCACCACCACGCCCAGCTCATAAATTGAAATTTTAACAAACCTTTTTTTGGGCCTGGGGAGATAGCTCCGTGGCACAAGTACCTGCCTGGCAAATGCAAGGTGGTGAGTTCAAACCCTGGTCCCACAAAAAAAA
>PVJA010029894.1:0-26167 GCA_004027025.1 Myocastor coypus
ATGAAAATATGCCTTTCGGTGGGAGGCCAAAAATAGAAACTTTTGAGAACCAAGAAAATGAATTCTTATTATAAAATAGAAAAGGGTATAAAATATTGGTCGTGTTGACACTGACCCAGCAACAATCTCTGAATGAGAGTATATCCTTATATTCAGCCAGTAGTACTCATATGCTATATCACAAAAGCACCATTAGTTTTTCTGTTGAGTTTAAATAGTTTTCAGATACTGAACATCATAACTCCAAATAATAGATGTATTGCTTATGTCCTGAACCACAGAAATGTAATAAAATCATCTAAACACAGTATATGGGTTTGAAAAGCAAACCCATTCATAAAATCAAATCTAAGAGGATTAACTCAGAAGGTTATTACAGATAACATGATTTCTTCAGAGGCAGGACTGGTCTCAATCCCCAGACAGGATGTCTGGCTACAATTAGAAATAAGAGAACTGTAAACTACCCCCCAACATAAAGAAAAATAAAATGCTTGAACATGCAAAGTATGTGAAAATCACTAGCCTTATGAGCATCATACTTATCACTAAAATTATTTTAAGACATAATTCATCTTTATCCATCAAGTGATAATATGTGTTTGGTCCTATTAGACTTAAAGATGCAAAGCTTTTATACACACTGTTGCAGAAACACAAATTTAAAATTTGATTGAACTGCTGATCTTAAATTTAACTTGTAGTGAATAAATATAGGTACTACTAAAAAAAAAACCTAAAAGAACTTTGGTTTCTTCCACAAATTGTTGCTATCTAGACACCAGCTTAAACATGAAAAGTACTGTATTTTAGAGAGTCCTTGCCCTCTTTTATATCCATAGGGCTCAGGTCCCCTGGGTTCTCATGTATAACCATTTTCTACCTCCCACTGAAAAAGTTTCAGCCTTACATATACTCTCTGGTTGTAGTGTGAACATAATATTAAAAGGGAAAAACTAAAAATGTCTAGAGCAGTCACAAAGTTAATACTTCAGAATGGAATTTAAGTCAGTATTCTGAAAGGGAGACTCTTACATCCTGTTGCTATTTCTTGAATACTTTTATAGAGTGTCATTTTTTTTTTTTGACACCCTGCCCTTTCCTATCCTGAATTTTCATACAATGAGTTTGCTATGACCATCACCGGATATAAGAACAACAAAAATATTACAGCTGGATCCTGTATCAGTTTCAGCTGCAGCTAAACATACTTTCTTTTCAAACACCAATAGGAAAGCAATGAGAGAAGGAAGAAAAAGATTCCTATGACAGTTAAGGTTCATTCTTTATCCAAGGACAACAAAAGAATCTCTTTTGTATTGTATAACTAGTTTGTCTTACTAAATTTTCCACTTCTAAAGTTCATCTCTTTACAAAGCTATGGCCAAATATTCAAATAAAATTTGTACTATGCTAAGCCTGATAATAACCTCCATATGGGTGTACGGCTAACAAATCACTGTGTATGCCTGTTCCAAGTTCACCCACACACATATTCCATTGACATTTGAGCCATCTAGTAACTTCTTTTGGTTACCAATTTAATCCACACTTACCAAAGAACAAGAAAAATTCATGTAACTTTGCTCTTGCAACAAGCAGATGATTTTAACATATTTGTAATAAAAAGTGACATTAAAGAGCCGGGCGTGGTGGCGCACGCCTGTTATCCCAGCACTCGGGAGGCTGAGGCAAGAGGATCGGTGTGAGTTCGAGACCAGCCTGGGCTACAAAAGTGAGCCCAAGGCCAGCCTGAACTGCATAGTGAGACCCTGCCTCAAAAAGACAAAAAAAAAAAAAAAAAAAGTGACATTAAAGAAACCAAAGTATCTCTTCTGCTTATACATAAAATCTGGACTATATGTAAGTAATATTAGGCAACTGTCCTGCATTTTTAAAAAAGTAAAATAAAAAAGGACTAAATTTAAAATGCAAATCTTAGAGCCTAGCTGTGTAAGAAAAATAGTTCTAACAGACTTACTGGGAAAACTAGGCAAAGTAGAATTTGAATTACATGTAATGATAGTTTACAATTACTATTTTCTTAAGTATGATAACTGCTGTAATACAGACTATCCATAGTTAATCAATACAATACTGATATATTTAAGGGAAAAGTATGTTTGTAACTCACTTTCAAATAGCTTGTCCCCCAAAAAATAAAATGTCATTAAAAATTGTACATTAAAAAAAGAAAACAGAAGGCAAGCTAGATAGACCTCAGCAGACTAAAGCACCTGCTTAGGCAGATGCAGTGGCCCTGTCCCCGGGGCTCACTGAGACAGTGATTGAGACTGGGCATGGTGGTGTGCACCTATAATCCCAGCACTTGGGAGGCTGAAAATAGGAGAATCACTACGAGTCTGATCCATGTAATGAGACCCTGTAGACCCTGAAGACCCTGTATCAAACACATTAAAAAAACAGTAAAATATTTAACAACTGATAAATGATATACGAGTATTATACCATTCTATCTTACAGATTTGAATATTCACATTGCCAATCACAAGTTTTTCCTAAACCCACAAACAAGGACATTAATATGTTGATGACTGACATACTGACTGTGCACTAACTATTCAGAATTCTGATAAATTCTTCACATAAGTACTATGTTGCACTTGAGTTTTTAAGTGTTTTTTCAAATATGAGAAAATTAAAGCTTTGGGAATATAAGTAATTTACACAAAGTTACAATGCTAAAAAAGATACAGCCACAAGTTCACTTAAAATATGCCTATTTCAAACAGAACAATCAAGATCAAATTTTAAAAAACTTTATGTAGGCATACCGAAAGTACAGGCATGAATTCTTGGAACAAACCATTATTATAGTTGACTAACTTCTTGAAGTAGAATTACCTGAAATATTTTCAATGACTGACCTACGGTAGCCAACAGGCAAAATTTTTAAATCATAGCGACAAATCCCACATTTATAAGATTACTATATTTAGGAAGAAATGGCTACAAGATGTTCTCCACTATGATGTATGTTAACTCAGGAAAAAAGTCAGGGCTGAGGAGTTATGACAATCCTATAGTTCCATTTCCATTTACTTGATGGAAGTAGTCATCTCTGGACAGAGAAGAATGTTTTCACAAAAATTAAAAAAGAAAACCTGTAACTTAAATTCACATAAAATAATGAGTTACACATAAAGCTCCCCCTAACTAGCATGTGGAGAAAATGTCCAATCCTGACCTTCAATCCTTATAACCAGTGACAGTTGAAAGGCCCCTGCTGTCCACAATTTTACAACTCTTTAATAAGGAAAGAGCACACCTGTGAAATCCATTCCTGAAATTTCCAGTAACCAATAGATTCAACTTTCAAATAGCTTGTCCACAAAAAATAAAATGTCATTAAAAATTGTACACTAAAAAAAGAACATGTTCAACTATGTTACCCAATAGTTAAAACCAAGATAAAACAGCCTATGTTAAGCTCCTGATATTCAAACCTTTTCTATTTAACATTCTCTGCAAAGGGAATTGGTCAATTATAGGTTAGTGAGCCCTAGGGCATACTCCTGAATTTAGAATTCCTGCACAGGCCTGCAGCAAACTCAAGGTGCCTAGATTTCTCCCTAAAGAATTAAATTCCTTTTTAACCTATCACAAACTGATTTGGGAAAAGGGAAATAAAAGTTTTAATATGAAACTAGTGAAAATTCTTCTGAAAAAGAAGACCTTCATGGTCTTTAGACACAATCCAATCTTCACCAAGAACATAATACTTAACATTTGGTAGAAAAACAGCAAAGACCAGACTCCTCCACTACGAGGGGAAAGCACGAAGGCTCCACAAGGGATAAAGGCAGCATGTAGGCAACAGACAAGTCCTGAAACTAGAAGTCCAAGCAGTAATAGCAACAGAGAAGTATCTCAGCTTATGTTCTCTCCAGATTAAAAAAAAAAAAAAAAAAAAGTCATGTTCTATTTGTCCAGCCAAATTACTAGGCACATGTAAGGCAAACTATAGACAGAGCCAAATGAGGGTAAGGTGGTGCACATAGCACCATTCCAGACTCTTGCTTCTTGCTGCTGTCTGTTGTCTGCTGTCATTGACAAGAGTGAAGCCCCTGGTATAAGGTTTGGGGAGCAACAGGTAGATGGTAGTTTTCTTTCCTCTGTGAAGAGAAACTGTAGCAATACGATACAGAAGCCTACTATCCCAAGGGAGCAAAGAACAAGAAATAGAGCCTAAGGAGACCCACTGTCTCTTGTAGATTTTGACAAGCTGGGATACAAAGTTACAGATAACAGCATTTTTTGGATGCTATATGTCCATTTTTTGATCCTTTACCTGGGATGTTACTGGCTAGTGTTGTGTGAACTTAAGAGTTTGGTAGATGTTGGAAAGCAAGATAGACAGTAGTCTGTTTACACCAAATTAGTTATGCACATTCTTTAGCCTGTTTTTATCCCTCAATATAAATGTGAGTTGTCCTCTATAGCAATATTAATCTACACTGCTCATTTCTTTTGGCTCTGACTGATAACATACAGCAAGAAACATTCTAGTAACTTTTTGTCTAGTATGCAGCTGAGCCACTATTTTAAGTGAAAAAGCTAAGTTTTAGAAACACGTTACTTTGGAAATCCATACATACTTTTTTTTTTTTTTTTTTTTTTTTTTTTTTTTTTTTTTTGTCTTTTTGAGACAGGGTCTCGCTATGCAGTTGAGGCTGGCCTTGAGCTCACTTTCATAGCCCAGGCTGGTCTCGAACTCGCACCGATCCTCGTGCCTCAGCCTCCCGAGTGCTGGGATTACAGGCGTGCGCCACCACGCCCGGCAAAAGAATTTTTTAATTTTTTTTTTTCTTGTTTCAGAACCTTTGTTTGTTTATTCACCCATTTTTATGGCCGGCTCAGCCTGCCCGGACGGCAGGGCTGGCGCAGCATGTGGTGCTGGGGATCAAACTGCGGTCCCTGAAGCTGCCCAAGCTTTTCTCAAGCAGGTGCTCTAGACCACTGAGCCATCCCGCCTGGCCATACATACGTTTTAACTCCAAAGAAAATGCAATATTTTGGAAGGCCTATTTGTTCTGGACAAAGATTCTATTTATATAAACCAATGGCAGGCATCATTTTATTCTCAAAACATTTCATGCTGTCAAAACTGCAGTCACTGGGGAGATAGCTCCATTGGCACAAGTGCCTGCCTGGCAAGTGCAAGGTCATGAGTTCAAACCTCAGTCCAGCAAAAAAAAAAAAAAAAAAACCTGCAGTCACATATTGAATCAAAGTTTGCAATTGCTTATCCTCCCACACTTAGGAAATAAAGTCTCATCATGTCAACAAGTCAAACATTTGAAAGACAATAAAAATCTTCCCATTTTCCCATATTCTAACACAAACAAAAATGAATTCATTTGTCTAATCCTTTCTCAACTCAAAAAAATTTTTAATTTAACTTTTGAAAGTTGAAAAAGAACATTCTTGGGGCTGAAGAGATAGCTCAGCAGTCTAGGTTTCTGTTTGCCAAGTGCAAGGACCCAGGTTTGATCCTCCGCATGACATGCCATACTGGCTCCAGAACCCTGGGCATACTAAGGCAGCCACCAAACCCAGTGTGGTAGCACATGCCTATAATCCCAGTGCCAGGGAGTCCGAAAGAATCTACAAGTATAAGCTATGTAGCAAGACTTGGTACCATATAAATAAATAAAAGATTTTTAAAAAGAAAGAAAAACCATCTTATTTCTTCTATGCTAAAAGGAAGTCCTGCCTTCTTCCAGAATACTAAATTGTCAACATCTTCTACATTTGATTATTGTACTTTTGTTAAATCTGTGTTAAAATAAATGATCCCATTTTATGGGTTCAAATCAAAGGATGTTATTTGAATTTCATCTTACAGAAAAAACATTTTAAAAATTTTATCAACTACCCTAGTACTTAAGTCAACTATTAGAAATAGCTAAATAATTACAGCCTTAAGGAATCTTCATATTACAAACTGTGGTTTTAAAGAACCTCCAGAATGTGAAATAATAAATGTAACCCAGATGTTGACTAAAAAAATGAAAACAAGACTGTTTTTACTTCATAGCAACCAAATAGGTCAACCCATTTCCTCCTTCAGAGAATTCTCACAGGACCACAAGCTCCACTTTAAAGACTATGTGTTTCATATGTATCTGTCCACAGAAAAAGGAAATGCTGCTGTCCAAAATAAACGGGAATATTATACATTCCCATGAAAGTGAGTTTAAAAACTGCAGTGAGGTTGTATCTACACATTGCCAAACATCTGGATAAAACTACCAGAATATTAAACTAGAGGAGAAAAAAAGTCATGAATAACCAGTTATTGGGAAATGTTTTTCAATTATCAAAAAGCTTAGGCTTACAGTAAAGGTATAATTTCATTTATTAATTACAGGAACAAATTTTACAGAGAGAGAGAGAGAGAAGGAAAGACGTCCTGTTGAGAATTTTAAGACAGGAACTTTATTTTTTCCTATTTGAACAGTGTTCCTGGTGACTTACTGAAAACTGAGTCAGTTAAAGTAAATTTGCTCTGTGAAAGTAAATTACAAAATCTTCTTAGCCAAATAAATTGACTCAGGTGAGTCTCTTCTAATATTTACATAATACTGAAAGATATTTATCTGAAATAAACGCTTACTGAATTGTCTCCAGCTACATTACAAAACACTTCAAAATCTCAAGTCTACTCTATCATCTTGTCATTTGGGGAGCCAACATTAACTATAAACTATGCAACTTTGGTTAATTTCAAAAGTGAGGAAAGAGGCATATTCTCTTTTTTATTATTTTTATTAGTACATGTTATGTAGTACATAATGATTGTATTTATTGTGGGACGTTAGTATGAGAGAAACCTATTTTCTATTTTTATTCAAATAGTTTTCTATTTTCCCACAAATTCAAAAATACATTTTTTCTTGTTAACTTTATTGAAAATCAATAATTAAGAGACTGGGCATGGTGGTATGTGCCTGTAATCTCAGCTCTTGGGAGGCTATAAACAGGTGGATCAGTAGGAATCCAACCCAATATGAGGCTCTGAACACCCTGTAGACCCTTCCCTAAAAATTACAAAAAAAGAGAAAGAAAATCAATAATCATATAGCATATTAAAAATTGTAGACAAATATTGAAATGTGAAAGATATACAATGTAGACAGAGTGAATTTTAGAGAAATATTTCTGGAATGAATATGTAATGTGAGATTAATAATAGATTGCACACCAAAAAAAATAGATTGCACATTGTAAATAAATCATACAAATTTAAATGAATATAACAATCAAAATTATCTAAAATAAAAATAAAAAAATTTATACATCAGTCATATAATAGTTCACTCTATGACAAAATTAAGAAATGTATATTCATATATTTGAATTCTCAAAATAGAAAGGGGTAGGCAATAAACTATTTAAAGGTTTAAAATTTCTAAATTTAGTTGAAATTATAGCACATTTCCAAGAAAAAAGAACCTTTTTCACAAGAAATATGAATAGAATTGTACCAAGATATACAAAAATTGCTCAAAACTAATTGCAAAGAAAAAATCATTAAAGCATATACATAAAAATATCAGCTATGTAAGAACAAAATTAAATAGCATCTTATTCCACATTAGAAAAAAAAAGTGCGTAGGAAACGACTAATTCAAAGGACTGAAAGAAAAAAAAGATCTGTCCTCATTGAATCTGATACTTAACAAACATATCTTTGAAAACTAAAAGGAAAATATTTTCCCCATTATACAAACCCAAAATATTCTAATACCTCCAGACATAGCATATAAAAAATAACAAAGACCATAATCCAGAAGGCAAGAGAAGTTGCAATGTGGTCCTGGATAAAGAATAAAGAGCTATCAAAATGGTAGTTATGTAGGACTATGTAAAAAATATTAGATGACCACTTAAAATTTAAATTCGATGACCATTTAAATGATCATTTAAAAGGTCATTGAAAAAAATAAAATGTCATTGAAAATTTCCACAAAACAGTATCAATCTTATGTCAGATTATATACATATTTTTTCATGTTTGTACGTGCATGTGTAAAAGACAAGAAAGTAGTAATATAAAGTCAATAGAAAGTGGAAATGTACTTTTTAAAGTTTCTAATACTAGGAGAAAATATATTATGTCTTATAAGTATATTGTAAGTCAAGGATACAGTATAAATTTTAAAACAAAAATTAAGATTAAGTTGCTCGCTTCTAGCCGGGCGTGGTGGCTCACGCCAGTAATCCCAGCACTCGGGAGGCTGAGGCAGGAGGATTGGTGCAAGTTCAAGACCAGCCTGGGCTACAAAAGTGAGCTCAAGGCCAGCCTCAACTGCATGGAGAGACCCTGTCTCAAAAAGACAAAAAAAAAAAAAAAAAGTCACTGGCTTCTGGAGGGTGTGCAGGCACCATATCCAGCTAGTCACAAGGGTGGCCAGAAGAAGCCCCTGAAGCAGCCCAAGAAACAGGCCAAGGAGATGGAGAAGGAAGATAGAACATTCAAACAGAAGCAAAAGGAGAAGAAACTTGAACTAAAAACAAAAGGCCACGGGAAAGGGCTCCTTGGCCACAGGGGGAATTAAGAAATCCGGCAAAAAATAAACTGTTCCTTGTGTGCATGATGATGGTGACCCTGGGTTCCATTCCTATTCAAATATCTGGACGCCTTGCCATAACATCTCTTGATACCTATAATTACAATGAAGTGTGTTCTTGGGAGTTTGTTGTACATTTAAGAATAAAATTTTATTAGAAATTTTCATTCAACTATTCATACTTCAGCTGTGAATTTAAAGTAAACCCAGAATAATCCTCATGATGAATATATGATGAAATAGTATCTTGAATGTATAAATAAAAGGATGTTAAAGTTAAAAAATAAAGTAAATCCAGCCTATAATCCTACCCAGCCTATAATCCTGTCATAGTCTGCTCTTTGAATCTTTGTTCTGTTTTGAAATCTGTGCCACATGGCCTTAAACCAACTTATTTGAAAGCCAAAAAAATTAAGATTAAATAATATTCATAAAATTAATTAAATATCAATTTAAAATTAAGTTGAATATTTCAAAACAATATTCCAAAATCAAAATTAAATTGTGAAAAATTAAATCATGAGTCCAACTAAGAGGCCAGGATGTTGTACATCATATGTACAAATCTGTGATCAACTCAGAGTACTCACATTGTATTTGTTTTGGGGGGCTTTTTTTTTTTTGTCTTTTTGAGACAGGGTCTTGCTATGCAGTTCAGACTGGCCTTGAGCTTGCTTTTTGTATCCCAGGCTGATCTCAAACTCACACCGATTCTCCTGCCTCAGCCTCCCAAGTGCTGGGATTACAGGCATAAGCCACCATGCTGGTTTCTCACATTGTATTTGAATAAGTTAATATATGCAAAAATATCAACTAAGAAAAAGTTTACATGATAGCAAAGGATTACTAAGAATAAAACATAACATACGTACTGGAACAGCAAATATATGGCCAGAACTTCTAACAGCTTGGTGGATAGGATATTGCACAAAATTCTTGTATGTTGTGGACATGGACAGTGTCCATGATGCTTACTGGTGGCCAGGTATCACTTATGGGACTGAAGTACTACTATTTCCTTGATACCCACCCTGTAGAACCAGATAAAATCATGACCCATAGGGTACAGGAGAAGTCCATTTGTAGAGTATGCTGATGGAAATATTTTGCTGCTATGTATACAAAAGAATAATTGAAAGACTGCTTTTATATACCTCTTTTCCTCCTGTGTTTGTTTGCCCTATGTAGTGGGTTCTTTCCATCCTCCTTCATGGAGTTGTGGTCATTTTGATCCCTCTCTAGAATCTTTTAATAAACTGTGTAGGGTTGGCTTTGTCATCATGAAAATACTTGTCATGGAAGTATTTCATGTCTTCATTATACTTGAGAGATTTGCAGGTTATATCAATCTGGATTGGAATTTGTTTTCTTGTAAGACTTACAGTACTTTGCTCCATGCTCTTCTTGACTTGATCATCTGTGAAGAGAAATCTGCCATTACTCTGATGGGTTTTCCTCTATATTTGATGTTTCTTTCCTCCAGTGGCTTTTAGTATACTGTTCCTGTGATGAATTTCTGGGATCTTGATTATTATACGTCTGGGTGTGGCTTTAATTGGGTTGATGTTACTTGGAGTTCTATATGCTTTGGTTTCCTGAATATCAGATTGTTTCCCAATATTTGGGAAGTTTTCTGCTATTACTTCTGCCCATATTCTTTTTATATCATTTGTATACACTCCTTCTTTCTTATTGATGCTTGTTAGTCTTACACTGTTCAGATTTGCATCACCTTGCAGAAGTAAAATTATTTTTTCCTGCATCCTAGTTGTTTTTAAGAGATCTTTTCGTACCTCTTCACTAGCTGCAATGGTGTCTTCAAGGTCTGAAAGACTATTTTCACTTTCATTCAAACAGTTTTGCCAGCTTGTGATTGAGGTTTTTATTTCCTATATAGCACTTTGAATCTGCTTCATGCATTCTATCACTTTTCTATATTTCTCACTCAAGAATTTCATCATTTTTCTATTCTCTATGTTTTTATGTCTTCTTTAAAAGCATTTAGTACTTCTTTTATTACAGTTATTTCTTTTACTTTAGAAATTATTTCTGATCTGATTTCCTCTATACCTTTCTTCAGTTGTTTCTTTACTTTAGATGCTATTATCTCAGAGATTTCAGATGTGTGATTTACAATTTCTTCTATGCTACTGTCTCCTGCATTTGTTCTTGGTGGGTTGGGGCCTGAGAATGCATTTTGGTCCTTCTCTTTGTCATTCTGTATAGTACTGCCTTTGACCTTTGGTGGACAGTTTTGATACAGTTATTATCTTATTACCAGGTCTGGACCTACCAAGTTCAAACTCATCCAGGTGGGTGTGGCTTGGGTCTGGCTGCTGAGCTCCACTTCTCCACACTATAGCCCTTAAGAGGTGAATTTGCTGTGCCACTCTGGCAAGATGTTCTCCTCCTGGATCAGCTGAGTAGGTCTTGTCTCTAACCTCTTTGCATGGAGTTCTACTGCAGGGCTCCACACTGGGCTTGTCTGATGGAGGAAGTTCCATACACATGCTGGGCCTGGGTGCTGGCTCACAAAGATCCCGCAGGCCCCAAGGCAGTCCCACTCACACTAGGCCTAGGCTCTGAGTCAAATGAAGATCTGGTGGTCCCTGGGCAGTCTCTTTCACACTGGGCACTGGCTGGAATGAAAATCTGGTGGGTCCCGGGTGGCCGCACTCAACACTGGACCTAGGTGCTAGCTCAAATGAAGATCTGGCAGGCCCTAGGCAGTCCCACTCACCAGCCAGACCCAGGTGCTGGCTCAAATCTAAAAAATAATACATTTTAACTTCAAAAATATTCACTACATCTTAAACAGTATTTTGAACACTTTGATAAAACCTATTTAAATTTAACTTCACTTTAGAATTCATACTACACACTGCCAACCCTACTTCCTAAAGGACCTGCCAATAAGCTTCCTGAGCTCTGACCACTCTGGCTTCCTGTCAACTTGTTACCACAGGCCAAACTTCCACTTAAGCTTCAATCAGTACAGCCTAATGCCTACTTCTATCTTTATTTAGATATTTCATGAACAAGCCACATTTTAATGCTACTTATAGTAAAGGATGATCAGTTCTTTGGAGATAACCCTTCTGTGAAAAACACCTACAAAAGCTCATCTAAGTATAAGAAACAACTGCTTGAAGGGATCCAGAAGCCACCCATGCAGAAGAATAAGGAGGCCACAATCCCAAAAAAGGGAATAGAGAGAGAAAAGCCCAATCACCTGAGTTGCTCTCCTCCTTGAGGTTATTTGTCAACTTACAGCAGAAGCTGCAGAACCAATACACTATCAAAAACAAGTAACTGACAATGTTAACAGAAGTCTTAGGAAACAGAGAGCAAAAAATTAGAATTCCAGTGCTATCAAGTAGAAAAGGCCTTGCTAAACATCTATGCTTTCTCTTGGGACTACTGATAGCAGCTCTACCAGAGAGAAAGGTAAACCAGAAAAACAGACCACTGCATACCAAATTAAAGTGCTATTCCTAGCCAGGCATGGTGGTGCACGCCCATAATCCCAGCACTTGGGAGGCTGAGGCAGGAGGATCAGTGTGAGTTCAAGACCAGTCTGGGCTACAAAAGTGAGCTCAAGGCCAGCCTGAACTGCATAACGAGACCCTGTCTCAAAAAGACAAAAAATAAAAATAAAGTGCTATTCCTTCATCTAAAATGCTTACCAGGGCCTCTTTGTTTTGTCACACTGCATTTTGAGACAAGGTTTCAATATATAGTCCAGATTGCTCTTTAGCTATGTAGCCCAGGCTGACTTCAAAGTTACCATCCTCTTTGAGTGCTGAATTACAGGCATATAACACTCTTTCCAGTTGCTAGGACCTCTCTTGGGGAAGATAGCCTGGGTCTCAAATTATTCAAACTATTTTTCTTTTTTTTTAAATTTTTTAAATCTTTTATTTAATTGGTATAGGGTCTCACTACTCAGTTTAGACTCATAATGACCCTCCTATCTCTGCCTCCCAGTGCTAGGATTACAGGCATGTGCCACCATGCCCACTTTCAGTGGCTGGCACAGCATGCAGTTCCAGTGATTGAACCAGGTCCTTGCACTTGCTAGGAAGGAGGTTAGACTGCTGAGCTACTTCCCCAGCCCCTACCCAAACGATTTTTCACATACATTTTCCAGAATTCAATGAAGCTTTACAAGCATATCACATAGCAGAAAACCAAAGATAAAACAAACATAACACACAGGGAATCTAAATAATGAAATACACACACACACACACACACACACACACACACACACACACACACAAATGTTATAACAATTGTCATTAGTGTAATAAAGAAATTAGTTGACAAGACAAAAAATTCAATAGGAAAAATAAATGGACTCTTGGACCAGGGAGTTAACTCAGTGGCTTAAGCACCGACCTGGCAAGCACCAAGGTCCTGGTTTGGATCCCTGGTACCAAAAAAAAAAAGACTCAAAGAATAGAAAGCCAAGTGTGGTGGTACACACCTGTAATTTCAGCACTTGAAAGGCTGAAGCAAGAGGATCACCTGAGTTCAAAGCCTGCCTGAACTAAAGGGTACATTCAATGCCAATCTGAAATACAAAGGAAGACCTAGTCTCAAAAACAAGATAAAACAAAAAGAAAATGAACAGAAAAACATCAAAAATAACTGAAATGAAAAACTCAATGGATGGATTTAACAGAAATTACAGCTAAGCAAAGAATACAGTGGAATACATCTAAGAAAATACAGTGAAGTAAAAAAAAAAAAAAGAAAAGAAAATACAGTGAAGCATGGAAAGACAAAGTATAATGACAAGAATCTAATATAAATATAGAGAGAATATGATGATTAGAGGACACATCTAATGACATGTAATTGGAGTCTAAAGAGAGTGTTAATGAGGAAATGCTGAAGTATGAGGTAATATTCAAGAATTCTCCAAATCTAAGATTAAGCCTCATCACAACTCCACCAAAAAAAAAAAGGAAAAGAAAAACAACAACTCATCAAAGCAGATTAAATTCAAAGAATGCTACATCTGGTCATGTCACACAGAACACAGCTAAAATCTAAAGGCAAAGAAAAAAAATCCCTAAAAACTAGGGGGGTGGGGGGGAAGCAATTTCAAAAGAGCAACTAAATGACACAGCTGATTTCTCCACAAAAGCAATGAGAGCCAGAAGGCAATAAGATAATCCCTTCAAAGCATTACTATACGAAATTAATTTGATAACTTTTAACTGTACACCCAGTGAAAAACATCTTCAAAAGTAGAGGCAGCCTGTAATCCTAGCACTCAGGAGGCTAAAACAGGAGGATAGCTGCAAGACTGAGACCAGCCTGGGCCACAAAATAAGCTCAAACCCAGCCTGAACTACATAGGGTGACCCTGACTCAAATAGACAAAAAAAAAGTGGAGACAAAGACATTTTTCAAAGACTAAACAATGAACCGTTAAAATGCTTTTCTTCAGGGAAGATAGCTCAGTAGCATAAGCACCTACCGGGCAAGAACAAGGTCCTAAGTTTGGGTTTTTCTTTTTAATTTTTTTTTATTTCATTAATTTTAATAAGAAATAATGAGACAGTTTCAAAATACATTAGGATATTTTGTTATTGTATTATTTACCTGTTCCTGATTCCTTTCTTTATGCCTGCTAATTAAGTGCCTTAAGTTTGACCTGCAGTACCAAAAAAAATTTTTTTTCTCCTCACTGAGCAGCATAACTACATATACAGCCACACAAAGTAAAAACCCAAAGTCATCTCTGACTTCAAGTTGTATACTTCTAAATCTGCTCTAATCAGTCTGTGTCCATTTGATTCTTTAAAATACATTTCATCACCAGTACAAATTAGAGTAATAATAATAATTTCTTACTCATGAGGCAGGCAAACACTTAACAGTCTGACAAATACCAAGTGCTGATTAGAATGTTTAGAATTCTGAAAATTAAGAATACTATTCACCAGCCCCTAATGAGAGCAATCTGTCAATACAGTATCCAGAAAAAATAAAAGCATGCCTATAACTCATGATTGCAACTATACTGATACTCTAGACAAACACATATTTATGAAAAAAGACAAGTCAAGGAGCTCATTTAGTACTATTTGTAACACCACCAATATAAAACCAACATATAAAATTTCCCCAGGTATGGTGGTGCACACCTATAATCCCAACACTTTGGGAGGCTGAAGCAGGAGGTTTACCAAGAGTTTGAGGCCTGTCAGGGATACATAGTGAGCAAATTGAACTACATACCAAGACCCTGTCTTAAATGTGTGTGTATGTATACATATATATACATATATATACATATATATATGTATATATATATGTATATATATATATATATATATATACATACAGTTCACCATGGGACAATATAAATAAACATGAGAGAAGGTAAAATAAAATGTGTATGTGTGTGTGTGTGTGTGTGTATATATATATATATCTGTGTGTGTATAATTACATGGATAATCTCACAAGCAAGCTGTATAATATTAGAGTATGGTACCAGTTTTATAATTTTAAACCAAAAAAACCCATATATTACTTATAAATACCCACATCTGTTAAAGTAGAAAAAATATACCAGAGGGACCCAAGGAAAACCCATAAGGGCTACCTCTAGGAAATATAAAAGGAAGGAGATGACTAGGATCAGGGATTGCTACACAAATGTAATCTCAACTTCACTCAGTATTAAAAATATTTATGAAAGGCCGCCGGGCATGGTGGTGCACACCTGTAATCCCAGTACTTGGGAAGCTGAGGCAAGAGGATCAGTGTGAATTTGAGACCAACCTGGGCTAAAAAAAAGTGAGCTCAAGGCCAGCCTGAACTACATAGGAAGACCTTGTCTCAAAAAAAAAAAAAAAAGGAAGAAAGGCCTACTATGCACCAAGCAATATCTCAAGTCTTTGTATATTCCTACAAATATTATTCCTGCTTTCATAGCACTTACATTCGTAGTGAAAGACAGATAATAAATGTATGGTTAGCACAGGATAACAAATGCCAAAAAGAAAAAAATAAAGCTGGAGAAAGGGAAAAAAGTGACAATGGAATGCTATTTTAGACAAGCTTATAGAGATGGGCCTCTGCAGTAAAGAGATATTTTGGCAGAAACTTGAAACAGAGAAGCACCAACTGCTGCTGCCTAAGGGGAGAGTGCTGCAAAGGCAGCAAGTATAAAGGCACCTAGGCAGGGGTGTACCTGGCAAATTCAGGCAGTGGCAAGAAGACCAGTAAGCTTGACTAGAATGGAATAGGGAAAACAGAGACAGGAAATGCTAAGACAAAGAACTATAGCAAAAGCCAATGACAGCCCCAAGGTACTTTTTTTTTTTTCTTTAGATATTTTTAAAGAACTACTATTCAAACTTGGTCATGCACAACTATAGTCCTAGCACTCTGAAAGGATGAGGCAGAAGGACTACAAGTTCAAGCCTGGTGAGCAACTCACTGATTTAGAGAGATTCCATCTCAAAAAAAAAAGTAAAAAAGCACTGGGTGTAGCTCAATTCCCCAGGACCAGAAAAAATACATATTAAAAAGGAAAAGATTTGTAATCAAGACCATAAATTGTATGTGCTCTAAAAAGTTTAAAGTAGTATTTATTGTCTATTGACATTTTACCAAAACAGCTTGCAGCTCCCTGAGCTGGAACCATGCATAGTACTGCAAGATCTAAAGACAGGCATCTGAGTAAAATGAGGACAAGGCACAATCAAAGGCATATAGCCTATTCTGAGGTATAGTAAGAAGGATGAGGGGCCCGGCGGGATGGCTCAGTGGTCTAAAGTGCCTGCTTGGGAAAGCTTGGGCGGCTTCAGGGACCGCGGTTCGATCCCCGGCACCACATGCTGCGCCAGCCCTGCCCTCGGGGTGGGCTGAGCCGGCCACAAAAATGAGTGAATAAACAAATAAAGGTTCTGAAACAAGAAAAATAAATAAATAAAATTTAAAAATTAAAAAAAAAAAAGTTTGGCTAGTAGCCGGGCATGGTGGCGCACACCTGTAATCCCAGCACTTGGGAGGCTGAGGCAGGAGGATTGCCGTAAGTTCGAGACCAACCTGGGTTACAAAAGTTGAGTTCAAGGCCAACCTGAACTGCATAGTGAGACCCTGTCTCAAAAAAAAAAAAAAAGAGTTTGGCTAAATATAAGTATCTTTTAAATTTAAAAAATAAGGGGCTGGCCAAATAGCTAAGTGGATTAAAGCACCTGTAAGCAGGCACAGGGGTCAGGGTTTCGATCCCAAGCTCTGCTGTGCTGGCCCAGTTTGTATGCTGAAACAGCAATTGAGACTGGGCAGGTGGCATATGCCTATAATCCCAACTCTTGGGAGGCTGTAAACAGGCAGATCACTACAAGTTCAATATAGTAGTGAGACCTTGAACATCCTGTAGTCCCTTCCCTACAAAATGCAAAATTAATAAATAAAACAAAATAAATAATTGTTTTAAAAAGGCATATAATGAAGTTTCTTCCCTACTTATATTCTCTGGCAATCTCCCCAAATACGTATTATTATTTGCTCCTTATTTAATATAAGCATTTTTTTCAAAAAAAACAAAAATGGTAGTATACAATGAACATTGTCCTTACACTTTGTTTTTGTAACTTCACAAGATACTCTGGAGCTTTTTCAATAACAATTCATGAAAGAGTTTATTCCTTCCTTTCTACAATGTCACAATTTCATTCACCATCTAGGTATATGATTTATTTTACAGGTCTCCTGCTGATACACACTAAAGCAGTGAATAATGCTGTGCCTGTGTAGCTCACACATGTACAAATGTATCTGCAGATTAAACTCCAAGAACTGGTATTACTAGGCCAAAAGACACACACTTGATTTTTTTTTTTTTTTTTTTTTTTGTCTTTTTGAGACAGGGTCTCGCTATGCAGTTCAGGCTGGCCTTGAGCTCACTTTTGTAGCCCAGGCTGGTCTCAAACTTGCACCGATCCTCCTGCCTCAGCCTCCTGAGTGCTGAGATTACAGGCATGAGCCACCACACCCGGCTATTATTTTTTAATTTAATTTTTTTAACTTTATTTATTTGTGTTATAGCCAGTTCAGCCTGCCCTGGGGCTAAGATGGCATAGCATGTGGTGCCAGGGATTGAGCTGTGGTCCCTGCAGTTGACTAAACTTTCCTAGGCAGGAGCTTTAGACCACTAAGCCATCTCACCAACCCTACACTTGAATTTTTTTTTTTTTTTGTCTTTTTGAGACAGGGTCTCGCTATGCAGTTGAGGCTGGCCTTGAGCTCACTTTTGTAGCCCATGCTGGTCTCGAACTCGCACTGATCCTCCTGCCTCAGCCTCCCAAGTGCTGGGATTACAGGCCTGTGCCACCACGCCCGGCTACACTTGAATTTTAAAAGCTACTGCCCAATGTTCCTGTATATATCAGAGCCTACTCAGATAAATAGCCATCCCTTTAAGAGTCTAAAATAGAACTTAAGATAAGAAATTGCTTACAAATGTGACAGAAAAATTGCAAGGTCAAACAGGAAACAGTTAAGAACCCGTAGATATTACCATCACCAAAAAGTAACTCCCATCTCTTCTTAGAGGGTTGAAGGGAAAAGGTATTCCCAATGCTCCAGGCTAAGATCAAGAAGCAGAAACTGGGGTCCAAAAGGCACCTACAGAGATACTGGTGGAGTGAAAAATGAGAGAAAGAGGAATTGTTTGGTTCTTCCCTTCCTCCTGTCATCCAGCCCCCCACCAATGGCTCCCAAGAGCCAAAAGTAGCTAAGATGATCAAGGACCTGGGAAATGCTGCCCACAGAGGTTATACCCTCTGTAATGGAAGGGCAAGAAATGGATCTGAGCCAACAGATCACAGGGTATATTAAGTCTTCTCCAGAGCTGTGACTTAATTCACACTTCTACCAGCAAATGCTGAGGCAGCTTTGTCAACATTCTCTGTTTTCAAACTTGGGGTTATCACTTGTCTGAGAGGTGAAAGGTGGGATCCAATCTACTCTTAATAGAGTAGAGGCTTTGCGAGTGAGGCTGAACGTTATTTCACTTGAACAAAGACTTAACCCTCATCTTCACTAATGGCAGTGAAGAAGACAGGAAAATGTAGCCAATTAAAGTTAATTCATCTCAGCTGCCATAGCTGGGCCAGTAAGGAACATCAAACAGATGGTGGCAATGAGCCAAACTAGCCAGTCACATTCCAAGTAGACATATTCCAAGAACTGGTCTAGAAAAATGTAAAGGTAATAAAGCACCAAATTAAAAATACCTTAACTATACACTGCATACATTATACAGAACAATGTGTTCTTGTAATCTTGTAACCCCACTTGCTCCTCTTTGTAACTGCCTTATTGTCCTTCTCTGCTTATCTCACACAAAGAAACTATACCCTGAACAAAAAAAAAAAAAATTAAATTATAAAAACAGCAAGAGGAAATCAGTTTTTGAAGTATTTTCCCTGACCAACAAAAAGGTCCTTTAATTCAAGTACCTTCAGTTTCTGGCATAATTATTGGCTGAACACCTCACATTCTAAATAAGTGAAAAGTGACTCCCTCAAACACAGATGGAATTTCTGTTCTATACTCTAAAAGTACACCAAAAATCTTTTGCTTCAACAATTGGTTGGTAACTGAAATTGTTCTCTCTCAGAGAATTGAACTTTATTTTTAAAAACCATGAATTTTAAAACAGCATTCTTTAAAACTCTAAATAGTATTATCTTTAAAGATGTATGTTGAGCCAGACATGGTGACACATATACCTACAATGCCAGCACTCTAGAGGCTGAGGCAATAGGATTAAAGTGAGTTTGGGCTACAGAACAAGACTCACCTAAGAAAAAAGAAGATGCATGTTAATTTCAAGCCTCTAACAATAAGAATTAACTATGAGCACATAATTCTATAATGACTCATAATTCAAAACTGTTAAAAAAAAGTTTCATTTGATTCAGAAGTACTTATTCCAAGATTACTAAAAATATTCTTAAGTGCCAGGCGTGGTGGCGCACGCCTGTAATCCCAGCACTCTGGAGGCTGAGGCAGGAGGATCGGTGCGAGTTCGAGACCAGCCTGGGCTACAAAAGTGAGCTCAAGGCCAGCCTGAGCTGCATAGTGAGACCCTGTCTCAAAAAGACTAAATAAATAAATAAATAAAAATATTCTTAAGTAACTTTTCACAATGCAAAGAAGATTTTGATACCACAATAAAAGTTAAAAGTTGTTTTGCCAGTACATGTTGCCTGGCAACATAGTAGACAACCAATAAATATCTGTTCAGGGCCACAGAGATAGCTCAGCATGCCTAGGCAAGCTCAAGACCCAGGTTTGAACCTTGGTACCACATGCCACCAAGCCAGCCATCAAGACCAGGAGTGGTGACGCAAGCCTGTAATCCCCGTGCTGGGGAGGCTGAAATGCAAGGATCACTCCAAGTCCAAGCTGCGTAATGAGACCCTGTACCAAATACGTAAAATTAAAAATACCTGTTCATTGTTGAATGTTCCAGAATGTAACTAAAAATTACACCTAAAACATCTGCCTGTCTTTTATAAGGTGAGGGTTTTTTTAAATCTAAAGTAGGGCCCGGCGGGATGGCTCAGTGGTCTAAAGCGCCTGCTTGGGAAGGCTTGGGCGGCCGCAGGGACCGCGGTTCGATCCCCGGCACCACATGCTGCACCAGCCCTGCCCTCGGGGCAGGCTGAGCCGGCCATTAAAATGAGTGAATAAACAAAGGTTCTGAAAGAAGAAAAAAATAAATAAAATAAAATAAAAAATTCTTTTTAAGAAAAAAATCTAAAGTAGCAGACATTTCAGAAATATGGAAAATATAAAAACAAGAAATAAAATACTCATTATGTCACCAATTTTTATAGTGTTTAGAATGTAACATATAAAACTGCATCTTTTTTTTGAAACAGGATTTCACTATTTAGTTTATGCTGGCTTTGAATTCACTCTGTAGCCCAGGCTGGGCTCAAACTTGCAGCAATCCTCCTGCCTCAGCCTTCTGAGTGCTAGGATTACAGGCATGCATCATCACATCCCATTAAAATTGCTTTTTTTGTTTTAGTTTTATTTATTTTTTTAAAATTTAACAGTGGTTATATTACATATTTTCATCATCAAAAATTGCTTATTTTTAATGTTGGAAAATGTTTCAGTCAATAAACTCACCAAATTT
This sequence comes from Myocastor coypus, assembly GCA_004027025.1. Classification (NCBI taxonomy): domain Eukaryota; kingdom Metazoa; phylum Chordata; class Mammalia; order Rodentia; family Myocastoridae; genus Myocastor; species Myocastor coypus. The sequence goes on from PVJA010029894.1 coordinate 20,785, forward strand.
ACTTTACCATTTCCCTATGAATGGGTGCTGCTTTACAATTTTTTACAATTACAGTGTAATGCACATCTCTGTGCATCACTTTTTTGAATGTCAAGGTTTCCTCATGCTGTACATATTCCTAGGAGAGACACAATCGTTTTAAGGTTTTCGATACATAATTTCACCTTTTGTTTCAGTCCTCAAGATCTATAAAGTGGTGCAGCACATCAACTTCATTTTACTTTCAAGTCCTTCACACTTCTTTAGGCAGTCAGAAACACCTCCCAAACAAAATCACTAAGCCAGCTAGCTAGCTTCCTTGACTCTAAAATCAAATGTTTAAATACTAGAATTGTTTGCTTTTATTTTCTAACAAGGGGGAAACTGCTACGCTAAATTGCAACAGACAAAATGCAAGGCATTCAGAGGATATCCATTAGTTAGGATCTAGTGTCTCCGACAGCCTGGCTGTAGGAGGGTTTGCAACTGGGCTCCTTGTCACAGCACTTTTTCATAAACACGCCCACTGGGTGCCACTGAACTAGCCTGGCCTTAACTATGAAAACTGAACTCGACAAATGAATGCCTCGACTCCTGCCAACTTCCCACCAGCCCTGCGGCATCACTTCTTTAAGCAAAAACATTTCCCTTGGAGCGGCACTTGAATTGTAGAAGGCACCTTGATTAACCACTTCATCCTAAAGCCTCCAATACTGCTGATTCTTACAGGCAGCTGCTCCAGCAGCCTGTAATTAAGATTTTTCTAAACACTCCCTTATTACACAGGGTTCTGACGATTCGTCTGTCAGCAAAAAAGAGATCATTAGAGAAAGTATAAGAAGCCTCAACTTGGGATGTTACTGCGGGGGAGGGGGTGTTAACCCTTTACTTGTCAAATCAATGACCCATCCCACACAGAGGGATATTATCCCGTTGGAAACCTCTTTCACCGCATGACACAACAGTAATTGTATTCCACTAAATAATTTACAATAAACAAGACCCTGACACATACATCCTGAGCCACGCTGGGTATGAGCACGACCCACTTCGGAAAGGTGTCCCCTACACCTGATCTCAGCTCGCACCTCAGCTGTTGGCGACGACTCCTCGACTCCCACCCTCGGCAACAGTGACTCGGATGTTTCTGCGGGAGGCGCCACGGGGAAGGAGGGTTGCTTATTCTGTAACCTTTCTAGTCCAAAAAAGAGTGCCCAGATATGGACTCCTTCAGCTAGCCCCCTTTCTCGTTTAAAGAATTCCCATCGACTACTTTTGACCTAAAGCCAGAAAAAGGGTCGTGATTTCCAGTCAACATCTCCTCTGCTCTCCCCACCCGGACGCTGGAGGAGCCCAAATTCAAAACTTTCCCCTCCCCATTTCCCACGGGCGCGCCAGCTCCCGCCACCTGGGAACAGAAGCTAAAAGGGGGTCGCTCAAACGTCTGGGTTTAGGAGGGCGTGGACGCTCTCGGTGACAGAATGCGGGCAAGGTCGCCCCCTAAAGTCCCCTGCCTCAGAAGAGCGACCTCTTCCACCGAGCCTCCTCAGCGACCGGCCAGAGGCGGCCCCGGTTTCACTCGCTCTGGGCGGTGACCCCCTCGCCCCGGCCCGGGCGTCCCCGCCTCGGTCCGACCCCACGCGCCTCGGGCCTGGCGTGGTCACCAGTCAGCGCCGACACTGCCCGAGACCCCGTCTCCTCAGGCGACCCCCGCCTCAGGCCGCCGGTGAACCGGCCACACTTCCCACACTCACCGCCGCCGCCCTCACCGCCACCGTCTTCGTCCATCTTGAAGCCACTCCCGCGGCCCTGCAGCCAGGGCCGGCGGGCGAGGGGCCGGGACAAGGGGGGCAGTCTAAGGTAGCGCGCGAACGACCCGGCTGTTCCACGGCTCGCGGCCCGGGTCGTGGCCGGGCCTCCTCCCGCGGGCGGGGCCGGCCGCTCGGCGCGCCGTCACGTGGCCTGGCCCCGCCCCTCCTGGGCGCGGTGGGCGGGGCACGAGGCCTCTATGCCCCGCCCGCGGGAACCCGCCGCGCCGGCGATATCTGCTGTTTCGGAATTCAGAGAAACGGAGACCCACTCTTGGACGCAGATCCCCATCGCACGCCCCTCCAGACCTCTCTAGTCTCTGCCTTCAAGCAACCTGGGGACGCATGTGAGATCTGGGACACCAACACTCTCCTCTCTATGAAACGCGGTGTCCAGTTGGCACGTGCGCTCTAGAAAAAGATCTAGAAATGAACGAATCAAATAAGGCCTTCTCCCTCAAGCCCCTGGAAGTGTCAGAAAAATCGCAGTCTTCCAAACCTTTCTAACGTGTAATGGAACCTCTCCTTTCCCCGACACAGGTGCCTTTGAAAATTAACGAAGTGTAAGGCTTGTAAGGACTGCTGTCATGAGGCTGGGGCTGAATCTCGATCCGCCAAACCTGGGTCTCAGCCCTTAGCACTCTTTGGAGGGGTTGACTAGCCTGGCGTCAGATGCCCTTGGAGTTAACGCCAGTCTCCCTTGGATGGTTGCCAGCTGTCCTAGATTTATGATGCAGGAGTCTGAATTCAATTTCCCGTGGGCGCAGCCAGGAGCTGGGCGGAAGACCTCAGTTTCGCCCCTGTACCACATCTATGAACTGTCCTTTTCTTCCTGTCTGGTTTCCAGTAACTCCTCCTTTAGCATTGAATGTGAGTCCTCGCATCCCTTTCTGGTCGAACCAAATTGCATTAAAGAGAAGCAAATATTGTAACAGAGGAGATATTTCATCTCTAATAGAATTTTCCAGCCACTGTTTTATATTTACAAATAGCTCCTTGAATCACAAGGTCCTTCCACTGCTATCTATCAAAACAGACAATTTTCACTTTTTTGTGAAAGGTTATGGCATACTTCCAAATAGCTCAATTTCCTAACAACCTGAAGAATTAAACACCAACATTTTGATGCTTTCTAAAAAGCAAGGACAATTTTTGAGTGTAGAGAAGATGTTTGGCAGCTTCTGTGATAAAACTGTAACACAGAAAAGAGGCTTCAGTGTCAGGAGATGTACATTGAGGTCTCAACTCACAGATGTGGCTTCTTGATCTTGTTCCTGTTAGCTTTGTAATCTGGGGATAACAGTCTCATTGCTGAGAAAAGATGATATACTTTGAACTTGATAATGCACTATGTGACACTTAGAACTCAAAAGTATTATCAATTATAAATGTTTTTCCATGTCAATCCCTAATTGCTTAGGTTTCTTAGACTGATCTGGAGGTACTTATCTTAGAGTATGAATCTAAAAGTTGTTTTTCTGATCTCTAACTTATCTAATTTCCATTAGAATAAAACACAACCTAATGATCTGTAAAAATATTGCCCCCATTTTGACAAAGCCTCCAAAAACATTGGGAGAATAAAGTCTTAGGGTATCTGTTGTTTCTGTGTTTTATTGGGGAAACTGGAAGGCTTTAAAACCTTCACTTTATTTTTTGTTTTTTCAATCAGGATCTCACTATGTAGTTCAGCCTGACCTTAAAGTCACTATGTAGCCCAGGCTAGTCTCAAACTTCTGTCAGTCCTTCTGCCTCAGTCTCCCAGGTGCTGGGATTACAGGCGTTATATTAATATTGTCCCTACATAGGGAACATGAAGTATACTAGCCATCCAAATGTTAACGTTTTAACCGGGCGTGGTGGCGCACGCCTGTAATCCCAGCACTCCCAGCACTCTGGAAGCTGAGGCAGGAGGATCGGTGTGAGTTCAAGACCACCCTGGGCTACAAAAGTGAGGTCAAGGCCAGCCTGAACTGCATAGCGAGACCCTATCTCAAAAAGACAAAAAAAAAAAAAAAAAAAAGTTAACGTTTTATAAATAAATTTGTAAGAATAAAATATGCAGCAGATATAGATTTTAAAATTATGGTATTAAACCCAGTTATTAGCCGGGCATGGTGGCGCATGCCTGTAATTCCAGCACTTGGGAGGCTGAGGCAGGAGGATCAGCGTGAGTTCGGGACCAGCCTGGGCTACAAAAAAAATGAGCTCAAGGCCAGCCTGAGCTGCATAGTGAGACCCTGTCTCAAAAAGACCAAAAAAATAAATAAAAATAAACCCAGTTATTAGGGCCTGGCGGGATGGCTCAGTGGTCTAAAGCGCCTGCTTGGGAAAGCTTGGGCGGCTTCAGGGACCGCGGTTCGATTCCCGGCACCACATGCTGCGCCAGCCCTGCCCTTGGGGCAGGCTGAGCTGGCCATAAAAATGAGCCAAAAAACAAACAAAGGTTCTGAAACAAGAAAAAAATAAATAAATAAAATTAAAAAATTCTTTAAAAAAATAAATAAATAAAAATAAACCCAGTTATTATACTATTATTATGTTTGATTTAGGTACCACCTGTATTCTAGACTCTGTTCTGCTCCCTTTCTTCATGGGACAGATAGCCTAAAATACATCCATTAAGCAAGTAATTACAAAAATAATTATTTGTAATTTTCCTGTTTTATGCTCTTCATAGATATTCTCCTTCACTGCAGAGTGGTATAGTAATGTTTTCCTATAATCTCAGAACTCAGGAAGCTAAGACAGGGGGATCACCATGAGTTTGAGGCTGAACTCACAGCAAAAGTCTGTATCAAAAATATTTTTTTAGGGCACAGGGAGATAGCTCAGCAGTCTAAGCACCTGCCTGGAAAGTGCAAAGATCCTAGTTTGATCCCAGGTACTACATGCTATGCTGGCCTTGCACCAAGCCAGCCACTGGTTGACCACCTAAACCTAACATGGTGGCACACCACTGTAATCCCAGCACTGGGGATGCTGAGACAGGAGGATCACTATGAGTCTTAAGGCAATATAGATATATACAGATATAGATATAGATATAGATATAGATAGATGTAAATATAAATATAGATATATCACCTTCAGAATAGAGGCTGTAATCCATTTTTATTTTATGTCAATTATCCATTGTAGGCCATGGTCATAACTGGTTTTTGTTTTTTCAGGGAGTAAACAACAATACTTGCTAGATGAGCAGGGCCATGAAAAGTGGAAGACATTCTGAAAACATTGAAACCCATTTATTGCCGGGCGTGGTGGCGCAAGCCTGTAATCCCAGCACTCGGGAGGCTGAGGCAGGAGGATCATTGTGAGTTCAAGACCAGCCTGGGCTACAAAAGTGAGCTCAAGGCCAGCCTGAACTGCGCACTGAGACCCTGTCTCAAAAAGAAAAAAAAAAAAAAAAAAAGAAACCCATTTATCAGTCTTTTGACCATTTCAGAAATAGTTTAAGAGATCACAAATGTGCACATTCTGGAAAGGTCAAGACTTCTTTGTACGTTCATCTCCATGCTGCAAGTAGAAGTCTGCAAAGTCAGACATAAGTGTCCACTCCCAGTGCTAAGGGTCAGAAATTCCAAATCCCTGCC
>PVJA010029895.1:0-26258 GCA_004027025.1 Myocastor coypus
GGAAGGAGGCAGGCCAGGGTTTGGCATGAAGTGAGAATGTGTCTAGCATACTCAAGGCCCAAGCTCAAGCCCAACTCCACAAAAAAAGGCCTCAAGGAAAGAAAAGGAAACAAATCAACTCCAGTCAAGCTGACAACTGAGCAGCCTGCAAATTAACATTTACAAGGAAGCAGAAGAGACACTGGGAGGCTCACAGGATGCCAGCAAGGCCTGGAGATTCGCAGGGGCTGGCCTGGGGCTGGGGGCTCCTTTCAGTGCTCCTTCTGACGGGATCCCTGCACTGCCTTAGACCCAGGAGGTCATGCATTGGTCGTGCAAAATATGGAGGTAGGATTTGGAAGACCGCTTGAAAGTCACAAACTACGAGCCATAAGTGTTAGGAAATGTGTGATTACTTTCTACAATTAGGTCAGTCACTGGGAAATTCAAATTGCAGGAAGACCTAGGATCGGCGTGAGTGTGTGTGTGTGTGTGTGTGTGTGTGTGAGAGAGAGAGAGAGAGAGAGAGAGAGAGAGAGAGAGAGAAAGAGAGAGAGAGAGAGAGAGAATATCTTGGGATTTTTCTCAGGAGGAAGAGTACAGTAAACAGGAAGAAAGCACTACATTTTACACATTAATATACTGCTCTAAAGATATCTGCATGATGAGGTCTGCCAAATGAGATTACTGAGCAAAAAAGCAGAGGGAAACAATCAAAACTCAAAACAAAGAAAACCAGTCTACACAGAACACCTAGGAAGGAGCATGCGGAGGTGACCCAGGAAGACCCACACGGGTGATCCGACCCAGACTCCAGGCCCCGCTCTGCCTCCAGTTTCTGTGTCGGACACTTGGCAGCCGGCAGCACCATACCTGCAGCCACAGTCTGTCCTCCTTGGATGACGTTCTGCCGATGGCGCTGCACTGGAAGGTAGCAGACTGGCCGGCGTTCACCTCTACATTCTGGATGCGCAGGAAGTGGGGCGTCCGGGCTACAGGGAGACAAAGAGGTGAAGACATTCTAAGTGGGGCTCTGCAACACACACACGCTCACACCAATCTGCCCACAGTCTGCTCCCTTCAGGAAAAAACGACACTTTGTGGAGCCTTAAAGATCTCACTGCAGTTGTAGAAGATCGCAGGGAAGGGTTCTGGTGTGCGCTGAGTGTAGGGAGAAGAAAGCCAAGCAGCCTGGGGCAGAGTCAACAAGGAAGATTTTTTCATTGTTCCTGCTGTGCAAATTACCACAACTCAGCAGTCTTCTTGTAATAACAGATCTGTATTAATAAAGATTATACTGAAGCCTAATTGATGTTTTGAACAAAAACATATTAGATATTTATATTAGCAACATGAAAAGAACAGTAAGAAGTTAAGTGATGTTGTCAAGGAAACTTTGAAACGCAAATACAGAGCTGTGCATAATATATATTTTAATACAACTAATTGGTATGCAACATTACTTGCGTAATGTTTTCCAGCTACCGAAAATACTATCCCCACAGACATGCTCCGCCAATGAAACCCTGGCTGCTGTGCCTTGGAAATTTTTGCTGATTCTTGTTTCTAATTCAAGGAGTGAAATGAGTCCAAATGCCAAGCAGCATGGCTTCCTAACAGGCACCGTCCATAAGGAACAGCTGTGTGAAGACGGGACGGTTTCGCTCCATGTGAGAAGCACAGAGAGGTTTTGGCATCAGGGGCATCCAAGAACTCGAAAGGCTGGTGGGGATTTAAATATCATGCCCCCCCCCCAAGGAAAATCATCATGCCGGGGGAGAGGGAAAGAGGAACAAAGGGGGAAAGAGGGGTGCAGGGAGTGCTGAGGGGCCAGAACTTTCTGGGCAGCACAGAGACAACTAGACACCAGCTAGAATAAGGGGGTCACCCCCTGCGTGCTCCCCCATTGCCCAAGGGTCCTTGGGCCAGGTCCACAGACACTGTCTGAGAGCAGAGCCTGGGTAACAGGTGTCCAGTGATCACAAACCAGCCGTCCTCTGAGCCTGAGCAGTGCGCGGGGAGCAAGGCCAGCGGGCCACGGCCAAAGACGAAGAAAAACGACCCAGGAGAAGTCTACTACTAATCTGCAGGTCATTAATAATTCAATCTATGCATGATCTTTACCGTGAAAAATGTTCTACAGGGCTCCGACAAAGTAGCATAATTAAGGACCCGTGTTTCTCAGTGCTAACATATTGATGTACAACCCTCTGAACTCTATTTTGCCGATTCAGTCGAGACTCCTTGCTCAAGATTCGCCTAATTCTATGACTTTTCATGCCCCTGCAAGGGTCCCTACATTAAAATTTCCTTCCACTCTTTGTTCCTGAGGAGTTGGGAAACATCATAAAACAGAAATGTAAGTAGCATTCACCGAGCACTGGTGCGCCAGAGGCTTTCCCACAGTCCTTGCAGATGTTCTACAGCGTCAGGGTTTGCTCCCTGCTGTGGAGGGAGCAGTTTACGGACGCCTGGCTAGCTTGAGGCAGAAGCCAAAACTCCTGAATAAAGCTAGGTGCAGGCCACTCGGGTGCAGGGTCTACCCCATGTCTGCCTCGTCCATGGTCTTTGCATGCACGTACGCACACACGCACGCACGCATGCGTGACGCACAGTGGCTCTTACGGAGCCTCTGCCTCCGCTCGATCGCCGCATTCCGAAAGTCTCCTCAGGGCCCTCACCCCCTCATTAGGGCGCTGCTCCCAGACCAGCCCTGAACGCCCCCAGGCAGAGCACCTCTCCCTTTCCTCGTCCAAGCAACGCTGCAGGCCACACTCAAGTCCTTGCAGAACCCCGGGCAATTCTCATTTCAGAGTCTTCTTCCCTCTGCTCAGCCTTCTTCTCTCTGCTCTCCCCGCTCAGGCCCAGGTGTCTCCACTTGGCATCTGTGGGCTCCTGGGAGCTGTCTTTGCCAGCTAAGAGTCACAGCCTGGGACACATCAGTGACTCCCCAGGCAGACCCTAGCCCCCAGGAGGAAACAACAGAAAGTGACACCCGTGGGACTCTGGGCTACAAGGAGCCGTGCAGGCCGACACAGGGGCCAGCAGGCCGTCAGGAACCCTGCAGCTGCTTGCGCCCCAGCAGCCTTGCAGAACCTGCCTTCCCAGGGCACACACATGGCAGCCTGGGTGCCCCTCTGACGGGGCACTGTGCTAAGCACTGCCAGCTCCCAAGGGCTTTGTCCAAGTCGCGCAAAGGTTCTCAGCCTGCAAGGTCCTGACTGTGTCTGTGTGCAGTGGCCCCCACCGTTGTGCTCTAGGACAGCAGCAGAAGCCTTTGCTGCCTTTCTCAGGCTCTCTCTGAGCACAGCTACATTTCCTCCCGCTCCCTGAGGAGGGCCTCGGTCCCCAGGTAGACTGAGTAAATCACAGCCAGGTGGCCTCTGGAGCTGGGCCAGAGCCCCAGCCACTGCTCTGCGCAGGGCTGTCGTGGCTGGTGATCCTGCCTCCGGACTGTGGCTGGAAGCCTCTGTTCTCACTGGGGCTTCATCCTGCATGGAGGTCTCTCATGGGAACACAGACTGTACCTCATCCTGCGTCAAGCTCCTGCTGACCACAGGGCTCCTGAGGGAAGCACTTCTGCTCACTTCCTGTTGGCACGACTTTACTAAGCAGGGCTAGCTCTTTCCTGACTCCTTCCAGAACACTCAGAGCCTGCCTGCAGCTCCTCAGAGAGCTTCATTTCCTCACTCATGCCTGCCGTGCAGTGTCCAGCTGACAGCAACGGGTACCGATCCCCTCAGGGACACTCAGGGACCCCTAACAGTCACCACCAGAAAAAGGCTAACTGGAACAAAATGTGGACCATAGCCTCTGTAAGCTTCTGTGCTAAGATCAAATCTTAAATACTTCCTCCACAAAAACTGATAGAAGCCTCAGCCTTCCTAGTAAGCAGGTCCCACCATCTGTTATCCACCAGAAGTATAATTGAGATAAAAACATAAAGTGAGCCAACGACAGCAGCCGGCCTCCCTGTGCGGACCTGGGTGCTGGGTCAGGTTGATGCGCTGTGACTAGACAGAGGACAAGATCTAAGATGTCCCGGCACGTCTGCCTCTGTGTTCAAACAGGAAAGTGCTGTGAGTGCTACGGGTATTGGCCTACTGCTGGGTGCATCAAATTCATAGACGAGTCCCGCTACAACTGGGATGAAGGATCTGCCTCTATAAGCCAACGCCCCTAAAAGGCTCACAAATAAAAGAACCAATCCAAATGGCATTCCAGTTGATGTCACCTAGGTAAATCACTCGTGCATCACCCTAGCCTAGTAATATTGGCTCATTAGGAGAGAAGCAGCTTGTCTTCGGCAGCATGGGCATTTATTTAGTGTCAGAGCACATGCTCACTGTCCTGGAGTGATTGGTGAAGCTAGAGCCACATTTATTAGATAAGATTATAAAACAAACAGGCTTTTAAAATCCAACCAACTCACTAACCTGATACTTCTACATCTATTATGTTTGATACTAAATTGGCTTAAAAATAGTTTCTAGCCTCTTTTTGGTGAGTTACAACCTTTTATGCTAACATTAACCCTCAGATGTTTATATTGCTTGTTTTTTTTTTTTTTTTTTTGGCACTCAGAGTCTGACCCACTTTCACTCTCAGCTGGACATGACTCAGGACCTCGCGCCTAGCAGGCGGGTGCTGTGCCATGGAGTTGCATCCCTGGCCAAAACCTTGGATATTTAATATATATTTAAATCATTTCTGAGGAAAATATTGAAAAAATACTCATAACTTAAATCCATGCATTTTGGATTCTTAGTCTTACAAAGTGACTACATATATTTGGATCTCTTGATAAACATTCTTTAGTCACATGAAAATATGTTTTTAAATTTTTTTTCCATGAACAGGCATAAAATGTCTGTTATTTAATACAAACTCTGATGTACGGAAATAGCCCAGGGTTGCTTATTTCTTCTTTTTTTCTGTCAATGAGGGTTACAAATGGTTAAAAGTGATAAACAATACATGTAAGCAGCAAACTGAGCAATGATGGGAGCTCACGGAATAAGAGGGACTCAGGATGTGTTCCGTGGAAAGAAAGGATTGGCGTTTCGCTCTGTGTAGCGTGGCTGGCTGCTGAGAAAAGAAGAAAGGCGAGAAGCCAGCAAGCGGAGAGCACTGTGCAGAGGTGGGCACAGGTGTGGAGCACGCTCTCCTGCACAGCCCGGCAGGTAGGGTCCCGGGGCGTCGCTACCAAAGCTCTTAGCAAAAGCTAGGGCCCCCAATAGCCAAGAGGCGCAAGCTGAGTGGGATTTCTTCATTGACTTTGTATTTTCTGTGGAAACAACAAAGGTGTTATTGGACTTATTAAATGTGTTATTAATAAAAATTTAAAACTGGCATCCTATATCTGTTAACTTGTCACCTACAGATGACAGAGATTCTAGGTCTTACCCAATCAAGTTCTTGAGAAGGAAACTGAATCTGCTCACTTTGAAAAGCTGAGAAGTTTTAATTTTCTATTTTTCTCTCACTTATGATACTTATGATAGGTACTTTATTATTATCTTTTATTTTGTTGTGCGATTGTGCCTCTTTTTCTTTTTGAAAGAAAACAAAAATAGTTAAAAAAACAACAAAGAAATTGCCGGGCGTGGTGGCTCACGCCTGTAATCCCAGCCCTCGGGAGGCCGAGGCAGGAGGATTGGTGTGAGTTCGAGACCAGCCTGGGCTACAAAAGTGAGCTCAGGACCAGCCTCAACTGCATAGCGAGACTCTGCCTCAAAAAGGCAAAAAAAAAAAAAAAAAAAAGAAGTAATATAGAATTTCACTAAACAAAACAGTAAGAATACAACAGTGGTGGTTCCTATGCATACTGTTTTCTTCAGATTAGCTGTTCAGATATAAGCAAGCAAAATCAGTCAAAAAAAAGTTATAAGAACTTAAAAAGGGGTGAAAGAGAAATCTATGCACGAGTGGCTCCTTTCAGGACACCAGCAGAAGTCAGCCGTGCAGCTGTCCACGCTGTTCTGCGCAGTCCCTCCCTTTTTTCTTTTGGCCTTTCTCTCATCCCTTTTGTTTCTTGTCACTGAACACATCCTTTCCCTTTCACAGCGTCTACTGTACCTTCCAGATCTTATTGAATTTTTCAGGTTCTTACACTAGCGGGACTCTAGGATGTCTACACACACAGGACTGACTTATCTCGCTTATGAGTATGGTCTCTAGTTGCAGCTACTGACCTAACAAAGCCCCAAGCTTATCTTTTTTAGCTAAGCAATTCTCCATCATAGTGTAGGCCTACTTGTTTCTCAGCTGACAGGTATTTGTGTTCTTTCTACAATCGAGCGATGACACACCGTAGCGCTATAATCCTGGATGCGCACATATCACTGTGGCATGACTTTTCAGCGAAAAACAGGAGCACAAGAGCTGGGCTGAGTGGGACCTCTAATCTGACTTTTTTGAAGACTCTCACACTGATTTGCACTTTTATTAAATAGATAACTACTGTTCCACGTCAACTGTAATCTTACGGAATCCAATCCAATCCAAATTTGACATCTTCTGAAATTCTGTCTTCCTAAAATCAAGTTTTAAACAAATATTGATCTTGAGATTTCTCAACAGGTCCATGGGGGAAAAAAAAAAAAAAATCTCAAAAGGTTTTTACTTTTTAGAAGAGGCAAGCTTGGGGCTGGGGAGATAGCTCCAAGGCACAAGTGCCTGCCTGGCAAGCACAAGGAGCTCAAACCCCAGCCTGGCAAAAATAAATAAAGCCAGCTAAAAATAATAATCAGGTGTACAGTATTTGGTGACCTGCACAAAAAGCATTATCAAGTTAGAATTCTAACCACCTGTCTCTTATATATGAGTGGGCTAATGTTATTAATGTAAATATTTCAAGAATTTCATAAAATTTCTAGAAATCTCTCAAGACCCTTGCAGTCCTATAAGTCCTCAGGGTGCTCCGGCTGCTATAAACAACTGTGCCACGTTATCTTAATCCCTGTTAGTACTGAAAATGTACACCAAGGAAACAGATTTCCTTGTTACACTGTATTATTTCAATAACAAACTTTCCATGCAGCCTCAGGGTCATTTCAAGTCCTTCATCACTGACAGATTTATTCTTACAAGTATGTAGTTCTTAAAGCTCTTGCAAGTGGTTCCAAGTCAGAGATCTTCATCTTCAAAAAAGGAAGGACCTGGGAGGTAGGTCAGAAGTCTAAGCGCTTGCCTGGCAAGTGCATGAGTTAGTATTTCCAGGCCAAAGTGGAAGGCTTGGCATGACTGCAAAGGCATCACTGCCACACCACAGGGGCCACCAGCAAGCTCCCTGGGACACCTGCCACTTTGCATCTCCTGTGGGAGCTGCCGACGGTTGGAACACACCCTGAGTGCTGCGGGCAAGCCCTGTTTCCATACAGTGACAACAACCAGAACAAGACCTGCACGTGGGGATGCAGAGCCTGCACAGCCCTTCAAGCCTTGCTCTCTTCAGGTTTCTGCTCCAGCTCCCTCTCCCTCATGGATGTCCTACCATCAGCGTCTAGCTCCACTACCTCCTCACAGTGGTCAACCTGAACCCAGCCAAGTGGTCTTATTTTTTGGTGAAACCTCTAGTTTCAGATAGGGAAAATGTGAGCACCCACGTAGACTTCCACAGTCAGTGTACAGTATATTCTAGAGTATTAGAAATCTTATCTAGGGGCCTGGCAGGATGGCTCAGTGGCCTAAAGCGCCTGCTTAGGAAAGCTTAGGCGGCTGCAGGGACCACGGTTCGATCTCCAGCACCACATGCTGCGCCAGCCCTGCCCTCAGGGCAGGCTGAGCCGGCCATAAAAATAAATAAACAAAAGTTCTGAAACAAGAAAAAAAATTAAAATAAAATTTAAAAATTCTTAAAAAAAAAAGAAAAGAAATCTTATCTAGACTTCTTACTTGACTAAAGCACAGTCTACTCCAAACACACACCTGTTATTAACTCTGGCAAGTAGTTTCCTGATAACAGATGTGCCGCGGATATGGACTGTCCATCCGCATCAGACGCAGAGGGTCCAGAGAACCACTGGACTTCACAGACAGAGCCCTCGAGGCCTGCTGCCTTTTTAGATTTAGGCAAACAGGGACTCTGGCTAGGCAGCAATCTTTCCATGCCCCGGGCTCCCACCTATATCTGTGGAAGGGGCCTTGCTTTGTGCTCCCCACAGCTGTCTCTTGTCAGCTGACCTGTATGTTGCTGTCACTGGACGCCAGAAGAAGTCTCCTCCTTTGACATGCAGGGAGAGCCTCTGTGCTTCCTGCAGCATGGCCCGCGGCCCGCCCACATCACTGTACACTGGCAAAGGCTGGATCGGTCCGCACTCCACACCTGGCATGCTGCCCCTGCCACGCGGCTCACTCCTAACTGTCTGCTGGGCTCGGGCCCTGCTCTGCTCTCTGAGCAGGTCTCCAGGTGGAGCTAGGTCTCCAGCCTGAAGCTCTTGGGTGTGTGGCTTTCCTTCCCCACACCCCGCAGCTAGGACTTGGGCATCATTTGAGGAGGTCGTCCAGGACTCCTCTGCTGGCAGCTTGGACTTCTAGATGGCAGTGAGCGTACTGGCCTCTGAAAGGCTTGAGGTCTTTCTTAGGTCCTGAATTCTTAACAAAGTAGTGCATGCGACCCTGAATCTCTCCCTGGCTTCCTGTTTACATGTGATCACCAGGTCCCACCTGCATTCCACTGTGCTGCCTTGGGGCCCACGTGGTTAAGGCCACCTGTCCTTGAGGCTTTCGCCTTCCCCTGTGAGCTGAACATAGCTCTTCTCCTTATGTGGCTACTGCACCTCCACTGCCCTACCTTGAATTCTCTAGCCAGACCAGGCCAGCCTTGAACTTCCAGTAATTCTCCCAGCCCAGTCCCCTGGGGTTCTAGGATTAAAAGTGCATGTCATAGGTGCAGGTAGAGCCTATCTACACTTTCATTTGCATATTCCTCTTTCCAATCTGACTAATGTGTCCAAAGACATTCATAATAGTTTAAACTGTTTTAGTTCTAACATTTGAAATTTATAAAAGAAATGTCTCTCACGTTTAGAAAATATTTTAATAAAAACATTAAAATTGAATTTATTTCTAGGATGCAACTTCTGACACAGGTGGGCATTTCTGCACCTTTTGTTTTCTTTCTGGCTGTCTCAGCGGGTGTGGTGGCAACAGTACTCCCGGAAGCTGGTGAACAGAGGAGAGGCCACAGCCCATGCTGAGCATCCTGAAATGCACTTGACAGCATCTCTGGGAATTAGCAGCCCCAAAGGATGACAGAGAAAGGGACATCCCCCTGAGGTCCCCATGTTTCCCACAACTTTCCCCAACTATGCAATGCCTGGGTTTCCTCCCACTTCACCTAACAATGCCAAGGTAAAAGCATCTGTACTTAAGTCCTCATGGATATGATACCTTTAAGTTTTCCCTACATTTTCATACCTGGGACCACTAACATAAAAATAGACCATTTAAAACACCTTCGAGACAGCTGTTGGCCACAAAGCCTCCCCCAGGGTCCATTCTTGCCAAAGCACGCACTCCTGGCGCCTCTTGAGCAGCTAGTGGGACACACACCCTGCCCTACCACTAGCTCCCACTAGTAGGAATAAAATCTCTGCGTGTCAGGATTCTCACTGGCTGGCTATAGTCTTCTCATCCATGGCATGCCCAGGTGCAGAAGCCTGCTTCCCAGCCACGGGGAACCAGACCAAAGGGCACAGGGGACCTTGCTCATCGCCATCATCTACTAATGCTGGCTGTCACCAGGGCATGGTTTTTACCGCGAGGGCCAAAGATATGACTGGATACCATCCAAGCTTTCTTTGTTTATTGTCACTGTGAATAAAGATGTCACAGATAGAATAGCAGGTGTCACATCTGTCTGAAAACTGACTGAGCCTGATGTGGCTTTCTCAAATTCTGCTAGTGCCTACCGTTTGTTCACTGGCTTTAAAGATCTGAAGGTTTTATGCTCTGGGAAGGGCCCTTCCCTGGAGGTAAGGACTCCCTTTAGCCTTGGAAATCAGCTCCTCTGAGAAAGAGACTGCCAGGAAAAGAAATCTGGCCAAGACAGCAATGTCGCACCTCAGATGGAGGCCAGGTGGACACACACAATGCTAGTATAGATAAATACTTTCCTAAACAAATTATGCATTTCAAGCGAAAGATAACTGGTCTTAATGGAAGACATTAACTCAGCAACCAAAGGGAATAAGATGAAGAGACCTGGGACTTTCATTTCCCTGACCAGTATGCTTTTCAAGAACGTGAAAGCTAAACTTTCTGCTAACAACACGCAAACGTTTTTTCAACAAGCATCAAAGCTTATATAATTTTGCCAAGCCTCAAGATGGCTGGACTCTGCTTGATGCCTAAAGGCTGTAAGTCCCTGAGCCATGTTAGTGCGCCGATGGATAAGCACTCTGCCGAGCTACGTGATGGTTTGGGTTGCAGCACATTTCAGTTCACACATTTGGACTTGAGGCTTCTGCTCCCTCCTAATCCATGCAGAAAAGTCCCCACACCTAAGCCTTAGCAGGACTTTTTATTTGTGTAATAGGTTTTCTGAAAGTGCCTATTTAATAAGAATGGCATAAAGAGGAAATAAAAGGAGGCAGGCAACGCTTTCAGTGTGCGTGGTACTTCGCCCTCAAAAACCATTCTTCCCTGTTTAAAATAACTGACCTATCACTAGAAACTGGAAAAGAGCCCAAGAGGAAGCGCTTTGCAGCCAGTAAAGTTTAGATCCCATGCTGAGTTAGAAGCTCCAATCCTTGCCAAACGACCTTAATTGTAACTCCTGGTAGAGCACCTTTAGAATGAAAAATTCCAATCTATCTCATTTTCAGAAAGAAATGTTCTTTCTCTCCCCAAATCTATAGGCCCATCTGTCTCCTGGATACCCTTTCAAATGCTCCACCAGCTTCCTTCCAAAACCTGCAGGAGTTCTCCGCACTAAATACCCTCCATGAATAACAAACAGGTTTTGGCACAGTGCTTCTATTTTCTCATCTCAGCCAAGTTCTATGGCTTTTAACAAAGAAAGAAGTTTGGGGTCATTAATTGATATCAAGTCACCCTTTGATCCCAAAGCCAAGAATTATTATCGACCAAGATGCAAATCGTTTTGTGAATTCTTCCATTATTATTGATTCTTCAAAGCCTGCATGGGGATACCAGAGACAAAATCAGAAAAGAGTAATTTGCAAGACCAAAGTACAGACCAAAGGGCTAAGAGAGTCATATGCCCTAACCCCTTTCTATTTTGATTTACATTTTAATGTAACAGCACAGGTTGAAATGAACTGGAAGCATGCCCAAGTCCAAGAATAACTGGGTAGTGTTTCTCTCCATCGGGGAACATCCATAAGTCACCCCAGGCTAGAAGCCAACTGCAGCACACAGGAGAGCCCAGCACCGCCCACTCTAACACTGAGACACAGAGGACTCTGCAGCTTTAAAATCTTAACATGGACACACCTTTAATTCTCCCACCTAAGAAGTCAATCAGTAGGGGTACTTAGTATATCTAGTGGATCTATCAAGGCATAGCCCCTAAAAATAATAATAAAGATTGGGCTGGGGAGGAAATGCACAAGGCTTACTCCCCAGCACCTAAAATGACAACAATGTGAAGTACTCCTCATGGCTGGAACCAAAAACATTTTTGGGTTTCCATTTCTTTCAGAATTTGGAAACTTCACATAGACATAATGAGAAATCTTGGAGATGAGGCTCAAAATAAAACATTAAAATTATTTCTGTTTCCAACACATATAAGCTAAGGGTGACGCAGGCAATGACTTTGGTGCACCTACTGAACAAGATCTCAGTCAGGTGTGAGATTTCTACCACTGTGGTCAGGGTGGAAACTACAGAGAGCTGGGGACGCTTTGGACTTTGAGTTTCCACACCAGGCACCGTCTGCTTCTGTTTATCATAATAAACAGCTAAGTTTTACCACCTCCTACTGTGCTAAGTGACCATGGTTCTAAGTTCTTCTCATGCCTTAAGCCCTCCAATCCCAGAATTTAGCCTGTGAGGAAAACATTCTTATCATTACTGTCTCCCTCACACACATGAGGTCAAGCATCCACAGAGGCCCAGAAACTCTTGCGACTGAAGCAGAGAACTTTGACCTTAACATGCTTTCAGACTAAAATTATTTTCTATTTACTTGAAATAATAGAAGTTAATGGTATAATTAGGCAATAAATAAATAACTTTGAGAAATTGAGTGTACCTTGGAGAAACATGGCTTTCCTTCACAGACAGCCTCAAGTTCAGTCCCTTTGTCTCTGAAAGGAAATTTAGTTCTGGGAGCTACATTTCCCTTGAGACACAGGCTTTGTCTTTATTCAATAAAACCTAACTTCAAAAAGAAATGCTGTTCATATCTTATTTGAAATGTTTAATAATCTTCATGAAGTCTAAATTTGGAAATAGTTAAACAATGTTTGGCAGTACAAATAAATTCATGAATAAAAGGTAAAATTAATCCTGTTTTAAAAATAAGAGTAATTTTGATCTTAGGATGTAAGTTGTAATTTTATAATTTCTTAAATTTTAAGTAAACTGCTGACTTATTTCATATTCTTGAAATATAGAACAACTTTGCAGTTTTGTTTTTAATATATCCAATATATGGGATAAAAGCATATGAGATTATAAAGGTCTTGTATCTTTTTCATTACATTATTAAGCTTTTCAATTCACAGCAAAATAATAAGGATTCTGAATAATTCTTAGACCTCAGCATTCCAAGACTCATCCATGCAATAGTGAGTCAAGGACATCTGCTATTTCCGCTTCTAATTAATGTTGAACTACAGGTTGTAGCCATGGTAATTGGGAAAGAAAGCAAAAGGCACTTCGACTGAGGAAACAGAAATCCTAACACTAGCAGATGCCATGATTTTAGGCCAGGCAAGGTGGCACACATCTGTATTCCAGCAATCTCAGAGGCTGAGGTAGGGTGACCCCAAGTTCAACCTAACCAGGAAAACGAATGACTTCATGAGCCCCTGTTTCAAAGTGAAAGAAAAATAAGGAGTGAAGATCTAGCTGAGAGCAAAAGTCCAGGGTTCAGTCTACAGTACTGTTGATACAATGTGCTAATGTGTCAACTTGGCTGGATGACTCAGTGGCCAGTTCCCTGTTGGTGGGCACCCCACTCTGGGGTACAACTGGTTCCTCCCTGGAGGGTGACTAGGGCCTGCCTAGGATATAATTGGCTTCCTCCCTAGAGTGGGATCAAGGCCCCATCCTGGGGTATGATTGGTTCCACCCTAGGGTGCAATGGGCCCACGTCAGAATGACTGAGCACAAAGAGACTTTTTAAAGGGCTGAAGAGGAATCAATTCTTCACTTTGTCAGAGAAGCTACAGCCTTCGCATTCAGCCTGGACTTCATCGTCTGGCTTGCAGCGCAGACTCTTCGGCCTCCAGCTTGGATCTTTCTCCATCTGTCACAGACTCTCCAGCGTCCATTACAGACACTTCAGTCTTCCATCGCAGACCCATCAGCCGATGGGTAGAGACTTACATGGAGTACTGCAGTGAAGTCCAGACCATGGGACTGAGTCCTTCAGTCTGGAGCGTGCAGACACCCTCTGCACACTTTCTCATCTGACTCTGTGACTGACTATTATAAGCCAATCTTATAATTCCTTATAGATTGTATATTTTGTGTTAATATCCATTCCTTATATCTGTTCTGTTCCTCAAAGTAAAACCCTGACCAATACAAGTACCGGCAGGAAAAAAGAGATGTCATGACTTCCTCCAGGAAAGTATTTTGAGCTTCTCAGGGAAAAAAGTTAATAAACAAGTACAGCAAGATCTCACCGATGAGTGATCAATTTATAAAAGTAATGTAAATTTCTATACAATGACAGTGAACGATCTAAAAAAATGAGATTATAAAATAAGTTCTTTTGTAATCAGGACAAATTTCCCAGCTGATGCAACCTGGCAAAGATGAACAGGGTGGTCCTCAAATTCAAGTGGACACACAGGGCACATAACCAAGCACATAAGATCTAATGAGCTGGAGCAAAACGGAAGGATGCACAGGCCCAAATTTCAAAGGTTGATGCAAAGTTTTAGGAACCAAAATAGGGGCAAAAAATAGTAGAATAAGAGACATACCAAATACAAGAGAGAAATCAGAGGCTGGAAATAAGCCCTTGCACCTTGGGCAGCCTGTTAACTGGAAAAAGAAGTTTACCAACCATGTGCTGGAATAGCTGAAGCTCCACTTGCAGAAAAAGATGAAAGTGCACCTGTTCCTACACACAGACAGGCAGTGACTTCCAAGCCCTCTCAGACCTGTGGGTAGGAACAGAAACTTCTTGAAGTGCCCTCCATGTCCACTGACGGGGAAGGAGGAGAAAAACAGGCCTGCTCTGGAGCAGGACTCTGCCATAAAGAAGGAAAAGCTCACGTCAGCTGCAGGCAAGTGGAGGTCACCTGAGAACATGACGTGAAGTAAGTTAAGTCAGACACGGAGCCTGCACACGTTCATATTTTCTCTTACATGTGAAACCCAGTGGGTAAATAAAAGGCCAACAAGGAGACAGGTTATAGGAAGTAAGGGGAATGGGGACAAGAGATGGAATGGGGAGAGTAGCGAAGGACATCAGTGACACAAATGACATGCAGACAGAGAATACTAGACTTCATCAAAATCTAAATCTGTACAGGGAGTGGGGTAAAGGATTCCACCCCAAAAATGAAAGCTCTACCAACTGGTGGGAAACATTTTTGAACCATGTGTCTGACAAGGGATTGCTCACATTCTGAAAACAAAATTACAGTTGAAGAATAATAAAACAAGGTGAACAATCAACTGAAAATGGGGAGTGGGTGTAAATGGAGACATTTCTCCCAGGGAGGGGTGCACGTGACCAGTAGGCAAATGGAAAGACGCTGTGGCACCAGAACCAGAAATGCACCTCCCAAGACTATCATGACAGAAAAGACCTAAGTGCTGCTCTCCAGGGTGCACATGTGCCACCAATTTGAAAAACAGTTTCACACTTTCTCAAATTGCCAACCAGAGTGTTACTGGGTGATCCACAATGCCATTCCTAGGTCTGTGCTCAAAAGGACTAAGGGCATATGCCCACATGAAACCTGACAGAGATGCCCAGAGCAGCATTTCTCAATGGCGGAAAGGCAGGAGCCACGTGAACTGCTCTCAGTTGGTGATCAGGCGATCAAATGTGGTGAACTGTGTACATAGGACAATACTACTCAGCTTCAGATAGGCATAAAGTATGGACGGTGCTACCACAGGAACCAAGCTTGAAACTAACGCTGTAAGAA
Source organism: Myocastor coypus (assembly GCA_004027025.1). NCBI lineage: Eukaryota > Metazoa > Chordata > Mammalia > Rodentia > Myocastoridae > Myocastor > Myocastor coypus. Next base: position 15,288 of record PVJA010029895.1, read on the forward strand.
AGAAGTCAGTCACACACACACACACACACACACACACACACACACACACTACACTTAAACGTACAGAACGAGACCATACACAGACACAGAGAGAAGAGCAATGGCTGCCTCGGACTGGATGTGAGACAGGTCTGTTGTACGGAGAAGGGATGGAACTGTTTTGAGGATGACTGCTGAGGTGTTCGCACAACTCTGTGAGTTCAGGACCAGCCACTAACCTGTTGCTGCATGGATAACCTGCTGATACAAGAATTCTGTCTCAATCTCCCACATTCTATGTGGACTGTAACATATAAGAAAATGTACCTGCACCAGAGGGATCGCAGGCAGAAACACCCACAGGTGTGCAGCTCACAAGGTGTTTGAAAATAGGAGGCGGCATGAGAAAGTAGAGGAAAGGCTTCTTCAGTTTCCCCTCCGGGGACTATGGATCCCAAACCCAAACATCTCTGCAGCACGCACATTGAGTGCAAAAGCTACCTCTGTTTATCTGAGGCGGCTTTAGGGGACAGGCTGCTGACTTGGCACAGCCACCTCCACATTTTGGGCTTATCCTGCACTTTACTGTCACCTTATGAAAATCAACTTTATGAGCAACTGCATACTCGTTTGAAAACAGCTACAAAAAATGTTGTAATGCCTACTCAAAAGCCTGTATGAATCTGAAAGTGAGCCTTTACTGTGAACTAAACGAGACTCCGCTACTCTGCAGCCATGTGAGCAGCTCCGTCTTAGATATGCAGCAATATTTATGTCTCTCCACGATCTAGATTTAATGAGTGTCAAAATTTCACAAATAATTGATTATTATTTAGAAATCCTGGTGGGACATTTTGTAACCTATTACCTGTAAAGCTTCCCATTTTAAGATCAAACTAATGCCTTAATCCTCAAAAATCTTTATTTGTATGCTTTCCTCCATAAACTTAAGAGATTCAGGAAAAAAATAACTACAGAAAGGCTATCTTCAAAGCCATTTAAAGTGTTCAGTTCGGAGTGCTGCCGTGGCATACATCACCTGGATACAGAGCCTGTTTTGCAATTCTGTGCCTGCTCAGAGCAGCTCTCGCAAAGCCAATTAGGTATTAGCAGAGATATTCTTGGAAGGAGGTCCACAAACACTGTTTCTACGGCCCTGGAAGCTGGCTCCCCAGGACGACAGAAAAGCACCGCAGACACATTTCCAGCAAGCACCGAGAGAGGGTGAGCATTAGACCTCCATGGCCTAATTTCAGCACAAAGCCGAGAGTCCAGCAGGACTGCAGGGGCCACTGGTAAGAGAGATCAGGAAGGAAGCCAGAGAACAGATGCGGGCACAACCTCACGCCTCAGCCTGAGCCCAGCGCACTTGCCTTGCAGGGAGGCTATTTTCTCCTTCCGCCTGTGTAGGGGACAGAGGCTGGGAATGCTTGTCCGTGCTAGCAGACCCTGTGGCTCTTTTGCTAGCCTGAAGCTGGTCCAGACTGTGAGAATCTGGCCATGATCCCACTCAGGTAGTTACGCTCTGCTGCCCAAACTGTCCTGTTGCTTCAGTTAGGTTCGGCATTGTTTCTTTTCCTGCCTCTTCAGCAAGAAAAAGGGAAGAGACCCTTGAACTTTGCAGTCTTGTGGACACTGAAGAAAAGGCAAATGTGACATGCCACATGTCACATTTACCTGGGTGCTGAGGTCTATGGTGACAACTATATGTAACGTTGCCCATGTGGCCAAGTTTCAGAGCCAGGATGAAGACATCAGAGCCAGTGAGTCCTGGATGGGACAGGACAACTGTGTCAGGATGTCCCTCGGGTGACAACCACCCAGGCCTGCTCCATCACTAAAACAGGAAGTTCTCAAACTACTCAAATCCCCGTGATAAAAAGGAGTGCAAAACTTCCTGTGGGCATTTATATTTTTAACCCTGTAGCTGTAAACATTCTTTCACTTTTGGGTCAGGCTGTCTGTAGAAATCCAATGTAGGAACCAGCCAGTCTCTTTTGTTGCCAGGGATTCTAAAAATAAAGCAGCCTGGCACCACTCCCATGGCCAAAAATGTACAGCCGACAATGTCAATTTTGGGCAAGGATACAGGAGAAATAAAACTTCCACGCACTGCTGGTGGAAAGGTAAGCCGGTGTGGGCACTTTTCCAAGCACTCTGGTGGCATCCAATAAAACCAAAAGCAATTATCACTCCACCGTGCACCACTGCCTGGACAGACAAACCCCATCACGGTGCAGGCACGTCCGCACCAGGCTGCGCAGGAGGGCACTACCTGTTTATAAGACAGTAAAATGCGGCATATGACTGTGATGGGATACCATGGGTTGGCCTGAGCTAAAAAAATGCAGTGCCAAGTAGAAGGGAAATAATGGAAGAGCTTGGCACCTCACACCGTGAGTTTCCCATCTGTAGATTCCACCAGCTTTGGATAAAAAATATGTGAAAACACAAAATACCCCTGCCCTCCATATGCATATGCATTGCCCCGTCCACTGCCAGCTGTTCACGGGTCCAACACTGAGCATCAGGTCACCTGGGAGAGGAAGTGTGCCACCTCCATGCAGGTGCCAGGCTGTGCTGTAAGGGCATGGGTAGACTTGGGGACCGGAAGCAATCTTCTTGGGTTACCGAAGAGCGGCCATGCACACGTGTCTGCAGCTGGAGACCGCACTAGAATCTGCAGAAGACGCATTGTGCTTTTTGGGCTTTATACGTACTAAGTAATGGGTAACAGGAAATGGCACAGCAGACGTCTGAGGGTTCGATGCCAGCATGGCAGGATCTTGGGAAATGCCCAGGCCTGCTTACTCCAGGGCAGAGCAGAGAAGCCCAATCCTGACTTCCTGGATGAGTCCCTTGTGGCAGAGTGGAAGAGGCACAGCTGAGGTCCTGGGGGGTGCACACTGCCAGAAGGGAGGGACCTGATGGAGCTGGCCCACCCAATGCCCCACCTTTACCCCAAGGCCGAGGATGCAGGGTCCCAGGGACCTGGAGCTGGTGCCCTTCCCAGGGACACAGGTCCGGCCCTGGATCTGCACCGTGGCAGCAGCCCCAGGCAGCCAGCACAGCTGCAGGTTTGGGGCCCCACTGTCTGAGCCTGGACTGTCTGTGGTTCTCAGGTTCCATCTGCCACCCAGCTCTCTTTCGCTAAAGGTTTTCCCACCGAGAGCAGCCACCACAGGAGAGCTGCGCTGGGAAAACCAGGGCTGGCCAGGCCGGAGCTGGAAGCCCGCACCATGGGAGCTGCTTAAGGGGACGGTGACAGCTGCGAAGCGTCATTTACCTGAGGTGCTTGCAAAGTGTGATATTGTTTTAAAGGACCCATTTGTAAGAGCTGTGGTGCCAGCTAGTGCAGGGAAGTGCTGTGCACTGGATAAGCGCCACATTTATTGACAAAACTAAGGGACAGCAGCAGAAAGCTGGCTGATGCAGCAAAGCGGCACAGCGGTTCCCCTCACTGAGTGCTTTGCTGCTATGCAGCGCAGCAGACCGGCAGGCTCCGCAAGAACACTTGGGCCCAGAGGAGGGTTCCTATGCCTCCAGCCCTGACTGTTACTTGGAAAGATACTTAAGATGTATGCAAACCCTGAATCTGTACAGGAAATGTCCTGGCCGGCAAAGCACCCCTGGACACTGCCTGGGACCTCCTGTGGGAGATTCAAGCCCCTTTCCTTGGCCCGTGGTGTAAACGTGTCCCCAGGGAAGCACCATGTGCGTAAAAGTGAAGACAACTTACTGCATGGATGGCCCAGCACCTTCACTTCATCAATAGCGAGGTAGCCCAGGTGTCCAGAGGTAATCACTTCAAAAACCACCTGGAAAATGAAGGAAGATCTGCATTATTCTCTCATTTTGGGGAAGCATCACCTAGAGTCCGCCTTCCGGAGCTGCTGCTTCCTGGTAAGCATCTGCTTCTCAGATGCTTCTCGGCACTCTCTGAAGCTCTCAGCCCTCGGAGCTCTAGGGCCTTCTGTCCTTTCCATCCATTCCGCTCCCATGGGTTTTAGAGGTCTGATCACCCAACGCCTGCTCCCTGGTGCTCCAGGCTGCACAATGCCAAGACTTCAGACCCCAGCCCAGCCTTGTTTCCGGTGTGTGACATGGCATCTGCCCCAAGGACTCAGCTGTCCCGATTAGGGGTGCCACAGGGTAGGACAGACAAGACACCTGGACCTCATGAGGGGTGGGGAGAGGAGCAAAGCATCCAGGGCCTTGAGGTCATAGAACTTAAACTCAGAAGAGAAGACAAACCTTAAGCAGATCACCCCACAGAAATAATAACTGCATTCCAAAGCTTTATTATATGTGAAATGTCTCCCCCAGCCACACACAGAGACCTTTTTCTAACCCTCAGGAAAGATGCCAAATTTTAAATTCTTTTTTTGCAGAACAGTTCTGAAGGTGATTTCCTGGCCAGAATGAACCCTCGAATGTCCTAGGTTTTGTGCAAATGAAGGATCCGGAAGGGAGGGAAGGCAAGGCAGTGGCCTGAATGCACAGGCCAGGGCAGCGAAGGCCATGGGCTGAGAGTTTCTCCCAACAGCTGACAGCCAAAGGACACCCCGGAACTGATGGTGTGAAGAGGCGACGCTCATTCCAGGGCACATGACAAGGCCCTGGGGCAGGCATGCCCACAGTCATAAAGTGGGGAATCAGGGCCTGCAGGTGTGCTGTGGCCAGGTTCCAGGAGACTCAGCCTGTAGGGCACAGACGCCAGGGAACATGCGCTGTCAGTAACAGAGTCGGGTGTTATACACAAGCCTGCAATCCCAGCATTCGGGGCGGCTGGGGTGGAAGAGTACAAATTGAAGCCCAGCCGGGGGAACTCAATGAGGCAGTTACCTGTCTCAAAACAAAAGCACATCTGGCGCCTTCCTTGGATCTCCATAGAAACACGCCAAGTAAAATACCAGTCCTCAAAGAAGACACACTACACGCTTTCACACAAGTAGCATTTGTCACACCAAGAATTTATGGGCAAAGCACGGGATAATGGCCACTGGAAACTGGGGACAGACAAAACTAGGAGAGCACAGGATCTCTAACTCAGGACAAGCAGGCGACCCCTGGCATGCAGGACCAGGGCAGCATCTGCACTGCGAGGGTGGAAGGGACGCAGCCCTACTGAGGGACAGAAGGTACAGACCTGAACTCAAATCCACACTACACACATGTGTGCACACAACTGCACTGCACACGCACGTGCACACATCCAACTACACGGATATACATCCACACCACACACGTGTACATACACACAGCCAAGCTACATATACATGTGTGCATATCCATATCCACACAGCACACACATGTATACTCACACACATTCACACTGAACACATGCATGCACCACATATCCATTCTACACAGGCACACATGTACACACATCCATGTGGCACACACATGCATACACGCATACCCACTCATGAGCATGAGCAGAGTTTGGCCATCCCTGCGACTGTAGCAGCACTGACCTCCTGGTTGTGCTACTGCACTGCAGATCTGAACAGTGGTGCTACCGGGGAGCTGAGCAGTGTGCGCACGGGAAGGCCACGATTTTCACTGGCTGTAGATGATGAAGGCTGCTCCCGCAGGGTGTCAATATAAAAAAGCAAGTATCAGTTCCAAATTGCTGAGCACATATGTCCCATGCAATATGCAGCTGTCATTCTACTATTTATAGTTTGTGAGAAAGAATCATGAAGGAGTGTACACTCTGAAAAGCAGAGCTTTAGAGCTAGAGCAACTGCCCTAAACCAGAAGTGCGCTGTGGGCACTCTCCCACAACTGTGTTTCCAAAATCATGATTGCTTCACCCCAGAGCAGTACTCTGTGCTAAGAGCAAATGGAGGAAGCACCAGCAGAGCCCCACACTGGGTTCTGGGGCTCTCATGCCATGGGACAAGGTGCTGTCCTGGAACCTTTGGACAGACCAGACAGCACTCATGCAGCCACGCGCAGGGTGAGGAAGATGCTACAAAGGAGCGGAGAGGATATAAGGACCTCTGGGCTGGTGCTCAGCACATGCTTCACTGATGATGCAGGAGAGAGGCAGGGAGGCTTGGTGCTCCTGGCGTGGGTACTCCTGCTGTGGGCGCTCCTGGCGTGGGTACTCCTGCTGTGAGCACTCGTGACCTGGGCACTCCTGGCATGGGCACGCCTGCTGTGAGCACTCGTGACTTGGGCGCTCGTGGCATGGGCACTCCTGTCCCAAGTGCTCCTGATATGGGTGCGCCCAGCCTGGGTGCTCCTGTTGTGGTACCATGCCTCCCGGCACCTCCACTACTGATGGCTCAGGGGAACATATGGAAACACAGAATCCAGAGAGGGACACCCTGAGTGAGGATGGCAAAGGTGTCCCCGAGGTCACAGCAGGCCTTGGACAACAGGACATATCTACTCTGCAGAGCCGGAAGCAGTGACAGGAGGTGCCCTGGTCCTGGGGCTATGCTGATCAACAGGCAGCTGCAGAGGCAGCATGGACAAGCTGAGGCTACCATGGCCAGTCACCCTAAAACACTGTCACACTGGTCAGAAAAGTAGACTCTGAGCCAGGCTCAGCAGCACTTACCTATAATTCCTGTCACTTTGGAAACTGGAAGTTTAAAGTCAACCTGGGGACTCAGCATGTTCCTAAGTCCAGATAAATACATAGAAAGCACCAGGGATATAGCTCAGTGGGGGTCCCCAAAAGCCTTCGATGAACAGATAAGGAAAATGTATTCACAGGCAACAGAGTACTACTGTGCCATGAAGAATAATAAACCTCAGGCATCTGCGGGAGGTGGACGCACACTTACACCAGAACGTAGCTGAAACATCACATGACTTACAGGAGAAACTCCAAGTGAGAATAAAGAACAAGCTACAGATCGATAAGGAACAGGGAAATAGATTTATTTATTTTTAGTTTCTTTTTTTTTTCAGAAGGGCAGGGGAGCAACTAGTGGAGGGCAGGAGAAGGAGGTGAGGACGGGGGAGGATGCGAGGTTGCACCCACAGCTCCCCGCGGGCCGCGTCAGCACAGGCAGAGGAGGCGTGCACCGATAAACTCGGCATGAAGGCATCCTGAGGGCCGGCCTGGAACGCCCCCTCCCAGAGCTCCTCTTCCCTCCCTGCAGCTCTCAGCATGGGCCCCACACCTCTCGGTCCACCTGCAGGGGCAGAGGGGACATGGGGGTCACAGCCCACCAAGAGCCTTTCCTCCAGACTCTGCCTCCTGCCCACAGGGACCTCGTGTTCCTGCACAGCCTTAAAGCAGATGCTTCCCAAGAAGCAGGCTCTCTTCTTTCATGAGGAAGAGATGCACACAAGACCCACATGGCCTCGTGGGATACACTGATCGGCACACGTGGAGAAGCTGCAATACATCCCTAGGCTCAGCCAAGGCGAGAGCCTGCGGCTGATCAGAGCAGCTGCCTTACAAGACAGTCCCAGTCCTCCGGCGGCTGTGTGTGCGCAACCCCCTAGCCCTCCGCTCTCTCCTGTCACTGTGTCTCGTGGCCCAGTTCCCGTCTGCAAATGATGCACTTCCCTATGTCCTGTCGCCCATCTACTCTGCTCTTCAGTTTACTTACACTTTGGGTTTTTTATAGAAGAGAAACCATGCGCTATTTTGACTAAGTGATGGTATCTAGGTTTCAAGACTGTCCAGCAGTTTGCTGTAGCTAGACGGCAACCTGTATTTTAAGCCCAGCCCTTAAAAGCTCACTTGGCTATTTCTTACAGACACGAGGGTTACAGCAAGCAGCCTGGCAGAGCAGGCTCATCTTAAATGACTTCTTAGAAAGATTACAGGGCCCCATAAAGAGCTTCATGGTGGACTCCTACTCTGGCATGGTTTCCACTCTGGGTTCCTTTCTATCAAGTGTCCTTAACAGAAAGGTTTCCAAAGCAAGAAATGCAATTTCTTTTTATTGCTCTTGTCCAACCAGGGTGAACTGCAGGGTGAGCACGGTGTTAGCGAAGTGTGGCAGATGCAGGCAGGGGCACAGGAGGTCTGAAAATGCTAGCCTCCAGGTCCAGGGCAGGCCGAGGCCGGAGAAGACAGGACAGGACGGTGCAGCAGCGCCTCGGGGAAGGCAAGAGACTGACCTGCATGAGCGTCATTCCTGTGTCCGCTAGACACAGCAGAACAGAGTGGAATCTGTACAAAAAGGCTTGGGTCTCTTTAGGGAATTGGGAGTGATCCATTTTTCTTTTTCTAAAAATAGTTCAGTGCCCATGGCACGTCTTCATGAAGGCAGTTCTGCGTCCTTGCTGTCTTGCACGTATATTACCTAGTTTTCAGTAGCTGACCAATATGACCGTCGGTTCCCCTTCAGAGACGACGTGGCTGCTTGGGAAGGCTAGATAGTGTTTCTAAGGCCAGACAAGAGGTAACAGCCAGAATGCGATCCCGACTCAATTTGCCTCCAAGTTTGGATTTCTCTTGTTACTGAACTGCCTTCATTGCCGAGCATGAGTGATTATGGACAAAGAGTACAGTATGCACACTTAGTGCACGTGGGCTGCATTGCTCGGCCCTCTCCATTCTGACAGGAAATACTCAATAGCTGCAGTGTGAAGGCAAACAGCTCGATGTGGCCCACAGCTGCAAGGGACTCAGTCCCATGTTCGCTGCTCCAAGAAAGGGACATCATGGTGGAAGGGCGTGGTGGGGTGCAGTTGCTGAGGCCACCGCCACCAGGAAGCAGAGCAAGGAGAGTGCCAGCGAGGAAGGGGCACAGAGCAGAAGCAGACTCCAAGGGAGGCCTGCAGGCCCGCAGACACCCCGAGCAGGGGGTGCCATCCCTCACTGGGCAGCCAGTTTCCAAGCCAATCAGGTTGACTGTCAAGCCTCGCTATCACAAAAACACACAAGCAGGAAGCCATCCCATGTGCGTGCATCTGTGTCCCTTAATGTACATATTCTTACGTTCTACAACTTCTACTTCCAGATTTAGGGAAGGGATACAGTAATGATGTGTGTGATCCAGAAGTAAGGTGCAAGGCAGTTGTGCGACACTGTTTCCACAGCATACATTTCCAGAGCTGGCCATGATGGCCCATGGGCCAGATCTGTGCTGCCACCTGTATTTGTGTGGCTCCCAAGCTAAGGGGGTCACAACACTTTGCCATAGCGAGAGAAAAATAAGAATATTTTGTAATACACAAGAACTGCATACAAGTCCCATTTTTGCATCCGTGCCTAAAGTTTTACTGGATCACAGCCACACTCCTCCACTACAGTCTGGCTTCAGCTCTTCCAGCCAACCGCAGAGCCGATGCGTTACCCCCACAACCGGCTGGCCTGCAAAGCCCAAATATTGACTGTCGAGCCTCCTGTTTCGAGAGAGACTTTCCGGCTTGGCTTTCCGACACACCATCATTACTCTGCTTAACAAGAAAGCACATGTCAAGAGCAATACTTTGCCACAGCCGCATAAAATGTGTTTGGCACTTTACATGGAGCTGCACGCTCCAGCGCAGCCTGTCTGACCTGTCTTCAGTTAGGCTCCAGTCCTAGTGGGCCTGCTCATAGGCTGGGAAGAGTGTGCTCCCACGCTGGAGCACAACGTAACCGCAACTTGCTGTGACCAGGTATAAGCTCATTTTTATACTCGTTTTAGTGAGCATAAGCTCGTTATGTGATGAGCCCCAAAATATCGACAAGCTAAAAGAAAGTCCAACTCATTTAGAAATGAAATCTTGCCAGGTAGAGCGCTCAATGGCTTTAGCGCCTGCCTGGAAAGCACAAGGTCCTGAGTTTGATACCAGGTACAAAAAAAAAAAAAGGAAGAAGAAGAGGAAGAGGAGGAGGAGGGAGGAAAAGGAGGAGAAGGAAGAGGAGGAGGAAGAAGAAGAAGGAGAAGGAGGAGGAAGAGGAGGAAAAGGAGGAAGGGATGATGAAATCTTACAAAGAAGTCTATAAAGCTTTGTAATACTTTCATAATAAAACTGGGCTCTTAGATTCATTTTATACCATATTTCCTGGGGTAGGCTACATTGGAAATAAGTATTTTTGTTTGATTTCTATCAGTCATTGGAACAAAAACATTTTAAGGATTTAAGGAAAACTACTGTATCCCTCTGGGCCAACCTGCTCTGCAATTATTCGGAAAGTGTGGCTCAGTCCAAGAGACCCACAGAACCATCTTTATTGTGAATGATCTTCCTCCAATCCGCTATTCAGTTTTACACTGCCTTAATTTTTTTTATTACCATAGAATATAATTTTTTCATTATTCATAGATTCCATACTTAGGAGTTGGCCTACTTCCTAAAGTACATTTGTAATCCTGAGAATACATTTGTGAACTTGAGCCAATTACTGAAGGTCTGTCATGCCCAGTCCTTATTGTTAGTGTGTGTGTGTGTGTGTGTGTGTGTGTGTGTGTGTGTGTGTCTGTCTGTCTGTCTGTCTGTACTGTGTAAACAACCAAAGACCTCAAGCAAGCTCACCACTTCCCCTCATAAAGTGAGCACGGAAAGAGATCTGCTCACTGACACGACGCTCGCAAAGCCCAAGCGAGTGCTGCTTCCTCAGAACGCAAGGGACCCAAAGCTGTGCCCCTGCGCTCTGACCTGGGTTATGTAGAGACCCTGTCTGGCTTGGGTGGAAGTAAAAGGCCCACTTATCTTACTCATTTCAAAAGCTGTTGCTTTTGCCTAAAATATATGACCAGCCCAAGCAGAATGTCACATAAAACATGAGAATCCAAGTTTTGACGCACCACTGGAAAGCAAAGCCCCAACCTGGGAGCAGTAGAGCCACACACGGCCAGCAAAGGGCAGCGGAGCCAACCGCTGGCGGCGGGCTGTGCCTGGCTGCTATTATCATTATGCCTGCATTCATGTGTGTGTCTGTCCTATGCATCCAGCCACAGGGCAAGCAAGCCAGGCAAAGCTCCACCCGCGAGCCACGCCCCAGCCCCTGCCGAGCTGAGTGCCCTTCTCTGGCTTTTCCCAGCCAGTCCTGGTCCCGTGAAATAAGACACAGCAGAAAAC
>PVJA010029896.1:0-26337 GCA_004027025.1 Myocastor coypus
GTTGGTTGGCTACCTCTGCCGCCATTTTGTTGCTGTTCCGCCGCCATGAACTGGATGCTCTCTGCTCTGTTCCACTCAGCCTTGGGCCAGCCGAATATGGACTGAAACCTCCACAAACTGTGAGCTAAATAAACCTTTCCTTCCTTCATCTTGAGTGTCAGGTATTTGTCTCAGCAACGAGTAAAAGGTAACTAAAACACTGCTCAAAAAGAATTAAGTGGAATGAAGGAAAGGAGGAAAGAAAGAAAGCAGGGGAAACTATGTATGTATATTCACAGGATATTGTAGTCTGATTTCTACTGGTTTATCGAAAGGAACTGTTAGTGTTTAATTTGTTTTTTCTTTTCAGTGTTTTGGACCAATTTTGCATGCTTATTTATTTATATTTTATTTAGTACAGGGCCCACAGAGTCTCACTACGTAGGTAGGACTCCTAGTGATCCTCCTATTTTCAGCCACTCAAGCACTGGGATTACAGGTGCACACATCACCAGGCCCAGTCTTAATTGCTGTATCAACCCACCTGGGGGGCAGGGCTGACCTGGCATTCCAGGGATTGAACTCTGGTCCCTACATCTGCCTAAGCAGGTGTTTTAGTCTGCTGAGCTATCTGGCTGGCCCTTGCATGCTTATATCTGGTAATCTGAACAACTAACTTGGAGACAACAATATGCAATATAACAACTGCTATTGAATTTCTATCATTTTTAATTGTTTTGTTATTTTTATTCTCTTAGAAAAACTTTTTGTATAAAAACAAACACTTCTATAAACTGAATGGCAGATCTCTCAGAAGCCGCAGTATCACCAGATCTCCTTTTTCAAACAAAGGGTAACTGCTACCCTAACTTTTAAGGCCATGCACCTTAATTTTGCCTATTTTTTTTACTGCATGGAATCACATGTTCTGTTTCTTTTTATGTCTGCCCTGTCTCCTTTAGCTGGGTGCCAACCTGTTTGATGTTGCGTGGCCATCCTCACAGCTGTAGTGAATTCCATGGTGTGAATGTGATTTGTTCACTGTACTCTCAATGAACTGGGGTAGATGTAGGCTTGGCTGTGATACTCCATTCTTCTATGGCTACTGAAGTACCTGTCTGTGGGTTGCAGCCTGGGGTGGAGCTGCTGGCTCAGGGCGCTTGTGTGCATTCAGCTCCATGAGCTGCTGTTTTCCTGTCTTTTTGTAGGGGTGCAGCACATCCTTCCAACAGCGCATGTGGGGTGTAACTGGCCCACCTTGCTGTGGTATTTTCATTTTTTGGGATTTGGCTATCCGAGTAACAATTTCAAGGCTAAGCTTTGTAGACTTAATTTTCACATAGTTGATAATTGAGGTGAGCTCCCTTTATACATGCTTTTTGCCTTCAGATGCTCTGCTTTAGAAGATGCCTATTGAAGTACTTTGTCCCTTTTCCTGTTGGTCTGGTTGCTTTTTTTTTTTTTTTTTTTTTTTTTTTTTTTTTTTTTTTTTTTTTTTTTTTTTTTTTTTTTTTTTTTTTTTTTTTTTTTTTTTTTTTTTTTTTTTTTTTTTTTTTTTTTTTTTTTTTTTTTTTTTTTTTTTTTTTTTTTTTTTTTTTTTTTTTTTTTTTTTTTTTTTTTTTTTTTTTTTTTTATAGCAGCAGTATTAACAAATGAGAACCATTTCTGAAAATGTACCAAGAATTTTGCTAGTCCTGAAAGTTGGAGAATAGTCCTACTCTGTTGCATTGTGAAGCTTGTACTTTAGATCGGATCACTCCTGCCGAGTGATGGCTGTCTGTTCTTTATCTGTCTGGAGGAGCATTTTTACAGTGGAGTGATCTTGCTTATGCACACTGACAAGGCAGAGCCATTGGGATGGTGTGGCAGGCAGCAGGAAGGGGAGATGATCACTGATGGAGAAGAAGCAGGGAGGCCCGAGTGCCCCGAGTCTGGAGTGGTGTGACTGCAATAGGAGGAGGTGTCCCACTAAGGTTACTGGTGGACACTGCATGGAGGAAGAACTTCCTCACACAGCCCTGTGTGTGTGTGTGTGTGTGTGTGTGTGTGCGCGTGTGTCCATGTGTGTCTGTGTAGAAGGCGAATAAATTCATTTCTCTGGATCACATTAATGAAAATGGGCCCTTGGGGAGCTGTCTCTGGAGGCACCAGGAGCTTTTGCGGAGCGCAGCACTATGGAGCAATAACAGTATCATTCAGGGGCTCAGGAGGAGCAGCTCAGTGTTCACAGTTGGCGATTTTCCTCAGCCACTTGGCGCAGGGGATACAGAGATGGAAAGAGTGATGCTGGCAAGGGAAAGGGTGCAGTGGCTCCCTGTGGGATCCAGACAGAGGAGGGAGGAGGAGGAGGAGGAGGAGGAGGAGGAGGAGGACGAGGAAGAAGATGGGGGAGAGACAGGAGGAGGGGCGGGGGAGAGGAGGGGAAGCAGCCAGAAGGGAGAGCAACAGAGAGAAAGGGGGACAGAGGAAAGAATGGAAGAGGAAGGAAGGGGGAGGAGGAAAGCGGGATAAGAAGGAGGAAGAACAGATCTTGGCGCAGGAATTGAGCGAGGAGCCGACTTGGTGACGTTTCTGAACAACTAACAATGCGAGGGTGACTGTTGGGTGATGTGACAAGACTGACCATGCAGTCTGTCGTATCGATCTCAATGATTGGAATTGCCTATCAGGTTTTATGTGAAATCATCGAACATGTGAGCCAATGCCCTCTCGGCATGGTCACATTGTAAGCCTCAGCTTATCTCCTACGCTTATTAGTAAAGAACTGCTTTATTAAATGAAGACTTGAGCATTTTTTTTTTTTTTTTTGTAATGTCAACCGCTTCTTGGTTCAATAATGTAGACTTGGGTAATGGAGGTTAATGGAGGGGCCTGAATGGTCAGCGTTAAAATGAAACTAAATCACTGAAGGCAGTGATTCGTTGCTTTGGTAATTGGAGCTGAAATGGGCCAGTCGGCTCCCTTTGGAGAGCTCCTGTGGTCCAGTGCTAGGCTCTGGGTGTTTTTCCTTCCCACTGCAGGTTGAAATAAAGCATCTTACAGTCTTTCACCGTAGTCCATAAAATGTGCCACTTTGCGTGACATTCTCCGTGGAAGTCTGAGAGCGTGAGTTAACTTTCCACAACCCTAGCACTTCCTCTTTGCTGAATGAAAGAGGTATTCATAGGAGGACCGACGCTAGCAGTGGCCAGATTAGACATGCCACAACTTATCTCAATATATAGGGCATTTATCTGAAAACTTGGTGACAAACATGCCTTCCGGTGGTCAGCCCCGTAGCCCTGCATTGAGCTCTGCAACGCCTACTGAGGGTCTTTGAGTTTTGTAACATAGCTGTGGAGCTGGGCACCACTCTATACACCATTTTGCTCGAGAAAGTAAATAACAAAGAGGGAAATCAAAGTAAATAACAGAGAGGGAAACTAGAAAATAAAAATGACAAGAAAGTAAGATTGAGGGAAGCAAGGAAAAAAACTTAAGTTTCTACTGACTTCACTTAAAACAGTAAATTTGAATGGATACTAGATAGAATCGTGGCACTTTTAGGAATGAAAATTGAATAAGGTGAAAACAATATGAACTGTGAAAAAGATGATAAGAAAAAAGCGAAGGTTTTGCTTGTGAAGAGATAAACTGGCAAAAAAGAAAGATCAAACTTTATTAAAATTAAACTACGGCTATAATGTAAGTTTTATTTTTCCAGGAATCTTTTATGTTGCAGTTTGACAGGTGTGCTGTTTCATAAACTTTGGTCATTGAGCAGGACTATTATAAACAACTGTACTGAATTATTTTAGTTTTCTCTTGACTATCAAACCATAAGAGGACATTATTAAGGCAACCTTCAGCTTTTGAGATTCTGCTTTTCTACCTGGGTTGCTTTGGAGGGTAAAGGAGTTGCAGGATAGTGTCTGGTGTTTACCCATGAGAACAGTGTGCAAAAATGTTTATGAAAGGCTGGCCAAATAGTTCACAAGATTAAAGCACATGCAAGCAGGCACAGGGCCTGGGGCTTCTACCCCTGGGCCTGCAGTGCTGGCCCCGCCCCTTGGCACACTGAGATGGCAGTTGAGACTGGGTGTGGTGGCACACACCTATAATCCCAGCTCTTGGGAGGCTGTAAACAGGTGGATCATTATGAGTCCAATCTAGTAGTGAGACCTTCAACACCCTGTCTACCCTTCCCTAAAAAAAAAAAAAAAAAGTTTATGAGCATTGACTTTGGATATGAGAGAGACCCTAAGTTCTAATTACTGCTCCTCCCCTCACTAGCTTCTTACCCTTAGATGAGTTGATTGAGATTCTTTATCCATCACATAGGAATAGTAATAGTCTCTACTCATAATTGTTGCTTGGAACAAATTAGTAAAGATAAAGTATTTGGAATGGTGTTAGAGCACATTGCAGATGCTTCATAAATGTTATCCTGATATATGGCTATTGTCAAAAGTACTTATAATAAAAACAATGATTCAAAATAGGGAGATAAGTATATGCAAGTTTAGGAAGTTGTAATGTTCTTGAGCTTTATATAGTGAAAGTCATTCCACACCTATTCTTTGGTACAGCACGGTTCTCTAGGTGACAACATGATGAGAATGACATGGCTTCTGTCCTTTGGGACACACAGGCTTTGGTGAATTATCTTGCAGGCTTGATTTTCTTAGCTCAAATGGATGTTCTTCTGGAACATAGCAGGCAAGTTCATAGAAACTATAATTTTAAGATAAGTGAAAGATAGTTTCCATAGGACCGAAAGGAGTGTTAATAATACATTATAGTTTGATATATTACTGAACATTGTAATCACAAAAGAAAATGTTTCCCTTTTTTTTTTCTCCAGAGCTGCATACGGTAAAGTGGATGGAGCGTAGGTATCAGAGAATCTGGGCATTCAGTTACTAGCTACAACTTACTAGTTGTGATTCCAGTCAGTGAGCTTCATGTGAGAAAGAGCCTCATAGCTGTTTTGCTAAATGGTCAAGAAAATGAATGAGTAATGTTTGGGAGGATGCTTTTATGAACAATGTGTGTGTGTGTGTGTGTGTGTGTGTGTGTGTATTTATCATGAGTTGTATAGCATAGAGCTTAGGCCAAGTATAGTCTCAACCACAGAGTCTAATGCAGTGTTACTGATCTCTGAGGCTCTCTGGCTCAGAAATGAATACACAGAATAATGGGGGTTTAAAAGGATTACAAAAAGCCTTCTCATTCTCTTAGAATTATCTCTGCTTGGTAAATGGGCAATGAATGCACTTGCAGTAGAGATTAGACCAGAAGTGCAAACCTTTCCTAGCTGGCAGGTAAAGCAGAGTTAGAGAAGTCACGAGACTGACCTTATGGGCACGATTACCCACTGTGGAATGAAACTGGACCCTCAAAAGTTCCTTAACCTCCTGCTCCCAGGCCTTCTCTAACTAGATCTCAATGGAGAAGAAGTACAGTCTTTAAAGATAGGTCTGGGTTAAGATTTCTGCTCTGTCACTTTCTAGCTGTAATTTGGGCAAGTTGGTAGATTCCTGCAGGGTGATATTCCATATTCTCCTCTCAGTTTAGTCACTTGCCTCTTAAAGTTGTAAGCGCTCAACATGTCTATTAAGTGCTCACCAGGCAGTTGTGACATTATTTTTCTTGTGATTATACATTGTCATATTTAAGGCAAATTGACTTAAATATCTGCAAAATAGAAATACTAATAAACCTGATAATAACATCTATTTTACAGAGAGGATTTTTTTGTCCTGGGCTTATCCAGGTATATCACATGTGTTGTGATCTCCTTTAATCTCTAAAGTGATTGATGCAGCAGGTACCATTGTGATGCCCCTGAACCCAGGCAGGGTAACTAAGTCTGTCATGGTCACCCCGAAGGTTTGTAGTGAAACTGGTTTACAAAGTAGGGTTTTATGGCTCCCGGTCTCACTTCCCTTGTCATTGGGTTGTTCTTATTCCTCTGTGGCCAATGTAGAATAGAAAATGAAAAAGCCATTTTAGGAATGGGATAATTGTTTTTGGAGTTGTCATTGCTCCCATAGAGCATATTGGGAGGAAGAGGCTTGCACTTCTCCATCACGTGACTTTTGGGTTGGCACGAAGCCTCATTGAGCTGTACCCTTCCCTGCCCCCAATGAAATAATTATATTTTTCATGATAGCAGCCATCATTTAATTGGAATGATAACTGTAGAATCTCATCCTGGCTCCATCTCAGTCTCTAATCCCTACTCCGTGGTCCCTACTTAAGTAGTAGGCTGATTTCTTTCTGCATTTTAAACCAACAGTTCTGGGCTGTTTATCATTCTGCACTCTTAAACCAGTGGTGTTGCATCAATGGATGTGGGATTGTTCCTTTTGAAAAGGCATCGGAGTACTCACTTCCAAACCTTCTCATTTATCTACTGTGAGCTTCTGTGAGCTGCATTTCATGAAGTTAGGTGGACTGCGTCTGTCACGTCATTGATTTGCACGCTGGGTCTGGGCTTGTGTACTTAGAACACAGTCCCTTTAAGAACCACTGGCCATCAGCAAAAATAACCTAGAGCAGCTCAGGTTACTGCCAGGCTCCAAAGACTCTTTGGGGCGGTCAGGTTGCTCATTTCCCTGGCTGTGCAGCAGGGATGCAGAGGAGCTTGCCCTGTATGGAGCGGTGCACAAGTGTCCCTGCCTTCCGTTATGGCACTGACCTCTTCCATTCTTGCCTCTTTCTTCAGAATAGAGAGGCTCTTCGTGGAGCAACTTAAAACTGCTTTAAACTAAACTAATTGTGACCCTTTCTGGTGAGCTGGGTACATTTTCCTATCAACATTGGGTTTTATACTATTTCTTTAAAAACTGAAAATGAAAAGATATCAATATCCACCCAAAGAAATAGAAATCTCCTGTCCCCAAAGTGCAGTGGGGCAGCACAGTGAGAAAAGGTCTTGTGAGGACACACCCTGCTCCTCGACCCCTGTGCCTGCACAGCCTGGCTCAGCTGGCTCATCTCTAGAAGAATGTTTTGACTGACTGGGCAGAGCAAGAGATCAAAGAATAAATAGGCATAAACAGGGCTTAATGCTCTCTCAAGATAAACAAACAAACACATAGAGCAAACTCATTAATGAGGTCCAATTTCTCAATTGTTAAGAAACAATTGTAGGGATGTCAGAAGAGGCATTGTAATATGTGAGAGAACAAAGACCAGCCAGGCCTTCACCATCTGGGTCTCTCTCAGAGCTGCTTCTTCCTAGTCAGTGGCAGAATAGTAGAATTGTATAGCTAGGTCACTTCTGAGAATAACTCCAAGCCTCTGGTTTTATGTGGAAGGAAGATCAGGCCCAGAGAGTTTGAGTATTCACCTGAACTTACTGAGCTGCTTGAAAGTAGACCTGTGCCCATAGCCCAAAGATGTAGATCATCTTCCTTCCTGAAAAACAGTTGAGAGCGCTCCAAGGCCTAGCTTTCTTGTCTGTACAGGGAGATTGTGCTAGGACCATCCTGCTTTGTAGGATATTGCAGAGATCTACTGAGGACTAGAGCAATAGCTTGGCGGTCTAAGTGCTTTCCTGGTAAGCACAAGGACTCGGGCTTGATCTCTGGTACCGCATGCTGGTGTGTGCTGTGGAACCTCAGGTGCACTGGGCTGGCCACCAAAACTGGGTATGGTGAGTACACCTGTAATCCCAGAGCAGGGGAGGCTGAGACAAGAGGATCACTAAGAGTTTAAGCTGCGTAGTGAGACCTTTTACCAATTAATTAATTAAAAAATTTAAAAGATCTTCTGAATGGGCAAGAACATTTAAAAATTATTACATTATACATTACTATTAATATTAAGTTGTTTATATACTATATACACATAATAAAATAGAGGTACAGTGTGGTGCCTCATGTTATTAAAATTCTTTTTTTTTAGGGCTGGGAAGATAGCTTAACTGGGAAGATAAGCACTTGGCTGGCAAGCACAAGGGCCTGAATTCAATCCCCAATTCCATAAATAAATAAATAAATAAGTAAGTAAGTAAGTAAAATTCTTTTTTTGTGAGAACACATGAACAAAATCTGCATTTACATTTGGAGATGTGAGACCCTGGGAAATTCCTTGAATACAATGGCGAGTGTTTTAGATTTGGAACAAGTGACCCAGTGGCTGTACCAATTGACTGTATTGTTCTTTTAACTTTCTGAAAAATGGAAATAATTAAATTCTCATCCTTCCTTGGAGTTGCCATGAAGGTAACAGTGAGAATGTGGGTGCGAGTGCTTTGGGACCTGGGACAAAAGCGCAGGACTAAAGTGGGCTGCAGCCGGGCGTGGTGGCGCACGCCTGTAATTCCAGCACTCGGGAGGCTGAGGCAGGAGGATCGCTGTGAGTTCGAGACCAGCCTGGGCTACAAAAGTGAGCTCAAGGCCAGCCTGAACTGCATACTGAGACCCTGTCTCAAAAAGACAAAAAAAAAAAAATAAAGTGGGCTGCAGGAATGCACTGGCCATGTGAGGGGCCATGCCCTTGTCCATGTAGATCTTGGGGTGTAACTGGATAACTGAAGTAAAATGAACATCACCGTTGCTGCTTGTGGATGCCAGCTAGAGGCTGGACTGTACTGAACTAGCGAGTCCTTTTGGAGTTTACCAAAGGAAGTATAATCACCCTTGTAATTGTAAAATTGACCTTTCTCTGTAGACAATTACCCACACTGGCAAGATATATGTATGGCGTTCTTCATATTTATAGGACATTCTTTTCCATAATAATATGGAAGGTAGACATTTAAATGTTATTTTTGTAACTTTTCCAATTATACTGCTTGCACCAATGTTTATACGTCTTTTTTTTTTCCCCTTATTCAATTGTAAGTAGCTGGGAGTTACAGTTACTATTCCCATTGCTCTCAGGTGGGAGGTCAGATGATTTTCTCAGGCTGCACAGAATGTGATAGCAGAGATTTGAAGCACAGAGCTGCTATCTGGTCCCAAATCTTGTGTGTGGGTCTCTGAGATCTACCTTTCTGTGTCGTGGTGAGGTTCATTCCATTCATTCTAAGAATCATTCATCCATGGTACAGACAGCATGGCATAAGTCTGTCTCTACTCAACAAATTTGCAGTTTTAGAAGGGACACAGAGAAAGCACGTTAATACCTACACGTAAAAGGAAAGCTGTGTGTAGGAACTTTGTAAAGATGCCCAGTTCAGAGGTGCTGATAGAGCATTGTGTATGGAGCCCTGTCATGGGATCTTCTTGTCTTTTGGAGCAGGAAGTTCCATTTTATATATGTAAATCTCTACTGCTCTGAGAGCTAATGGGCCTAAGAGCAAAAACCTTAGGGACTCAGGTCTGATGTCATAAAACCAAAGGGGCAATAGTGGATGAGCAGATGAAGCCACTGGCCTAATAAACACTGACACTTGAATCCTTGTAATGCCTGCCTAGGCAGAACTCAGTGGCCTGGGTTCAATCCCCAGTGTGCCATGCCAGCCCCACCCCCACCCGCAGGCGCACGAGGAGCGACTGAGACTGGGCATAGTGTCAGGCGCCTGTAATCCCAGTGCTTGGGAGCTGAAAGCGGGAGAATTACCGAGTCTGATATACATAGTGAGACCTTGTAGTGCCTGTCCTGAAATACATAAATTAAAAAAAAATAGTTTATGAATCCTTGTGACATAGCTTGCGCAAAAGGAGCAAAGACAGGAAGATAACAGATTCGCTCATCTCGGGGTTGAAATAGGTCTGTGTTGTCTGAAATAGTCCCTCTGCTCGTCTAATGGAGCTGGTTACCTTTAAGTTAATTAAAATGTAGAAATCAATTTCCCAGTCCTCTTAGCCACATTTCAAGTGTCAGCTATAGCTATAGTAGCTATTGTACAGCACGAACAGCCAGAGCGACAGATGTGTTTAGTGGAAATAACTACAGAGGGTCATTTTTATGCTTGATACGTATGAAAATTGTACATCACAAGTCAATATTAATCTATTGTACATTCCCCTGGCATGCATTAGTTGCCATTTATTGAGCCCCTTTTTAATAGGTACCAGGTAGTATATTATAATAGGCACATAATGGTTCTGGTTTCATTTTATCCTAATACTGTTTTGTACATTGAGAAGCTGTGTTCCTGAGAGGTTATTTAATTGCCTAAGGTACAGTCAGACTTTATTTCAGTGGTTTGAAAGATAAATACTCTTTCGCTGTACCATCCTTTCTTTTTTATCTACCATAGTTGAACGTATCAGCAGTTGAAGCGGTCCAGTCGGTACCACAGCATTCAGTTTGTGTTAGTTGTCCGACAGGCCAGCGGCTCTGTGCAGAGCTAGAGGGGTAACGGTAGTCATAGCAGGGTCCGCCACCTCCTGGAGCTCAAGAGCAAGTAGTAAGTTCAGACATGAAAGGAGTAATTGTGACAGCATGGGATGACTATGGGACTTTGCTACCATGTGAAACTTCGATGGGTTTAAAAAGCACACAGGCCAGTGTGAGATTAATGTTTAATGAACCTCCCTTTGGCCATGTAGGGCCTAGTTTGGGAGGAGAGGGAGAACTTAGAGTTATTGTGTTTGCCAACAGAAGCAACTCATTAAAAGCTAAATTAATGGTCATGGCAGCAGAGTTAGAGAGGGGACAGAGAGGAAACTTGCTTAAGACTTGGGAGCTGAGGGTTCAGGAGGGGGTGAAGCTGATGGTCACTATTCGCCTTGAATGTCTGAGTGTTGGGCCCCCCTCTTGGTTTAGGTAGGAGTGTGTGTGTGTGTGTGTGTGTGTGTGTGTGTGTGTGTGTGTGTTCATGTGAATACATGCATGCAGGCATGCACACCATTGCAGGGTGGAGAAAGAAGAACTAATTCCTTAATTGACTAGCCTATAAAATATCCAGTAAGCATTGTCACCTGCCAGATGAAAAAAGGCTGCTATTAGATAGACAATGAGATATAAGGGATGTCATTTACAAAATTAAGAATGACCCAGAATTCTATCCCAGGCTGAGACTAACAGGGAGAACTGGGGCTGGGTGTGTGCTAGAGTAGAGAGGCCCAGGATTCAGTACCAAGCAGTTTGTGAAAGGAGTGAAAGAGGATCTGATATTCTAAATGTGATTTATCTGTTATTGGCTGAACATACAGCATAGGGGACTAGGGACATATTTCCCCATTTTTTGATGTAGTTAAATCATGTAGCACAATGTACTGTAAAGTACTTTATCAATGACATAGGGAATGAATTTAAAGGTGGCTACAAGAGAACGTATCATTGACAAAGTTTGTGTGGCTGTATTGAGTATAATCTTTCTTATCTTTTTCCAATTCTGTTGAGGTAATTAAGCAATCAGATCTTCAGTTTAATGACCAAGTGATTATAGTTTTTGGTGTTTCCAATGACAAAAGCAGGATCTCTGGAAATTTTTCATTTTAAAGCAATGCTTTGTTTAAGCTCTTCCACTGTAGCAGGAAAGACAGAAAATGCTATCACGGATTTAAGTATCCATAGTGGTAGAATAATTTTCAGTCAAAGGTAAGGATATTCCAGTTTTTTTTTTTTTTTTTTTGTTTAAAAAAACTCAATTGTTTTGTCAATACATAGTAAATTTAATTGGTGTAGAATTACTGAAGCCAGAAATGCCGATGGAAATAACTTCTTGAGGACACTCAGTCTGTGACCTACGGATTGATATGTCTGTGTGATTAAGACACTGTCAGCACTTCAGACTGCCATTCGTTTAAAATGATGTGAAGCCTTTCCGTCTAGACTTGACCAGGCTAAACCACTCCGACTGAATACTGGGAATGTAGGGAGGAAGTTAAAGCCTGATTACTTTATTGCAAAGTACTTTGGCTAATCTGGAGCTATTTAAAAAACATGAGCTTCTGTTAAATTAGTGAAAACTTTTTGGTTTCTCAGTCAATGCTAAAGACATTCTCCTTGGCAAAGAGGCATATGTCTCATTTTATCTTTTGATTTTTTTTCCTATTCTGTAAATGTTTATTAAGGAAAAGAAACTGAAATCTTAGGAAAAGAAATGGATTCTCAATGTCATTTGCTTTGTTATCTCACATTTGATTGGAGAAGTTGATGGCTGAGTGGTGGAAGACTGAGAAGGGCAGCATTTATACTTGGAATGGTGGAGATACATCTGCATTTCTGCTGAGTCTCTGCAGCTGTGTTCTACTAGGGGGCACCAGTGAACGTTTCCAGTTAGCTTCTTTAAAGTAGGCCACATACTGTTGACACATATGCACAGGACAGAAACGTGAACACTTTGTGAAATCTTAGTGCTAAATATAATTTTCACCTGTATTTATAGCAGTGCTATCATACTGGAGGAAGTGATGAATGACGTGGCAGGACAGGAAGGAAATGGTCACCGGTCGCCGTGCTCACTGTTGTTGGGGAACCACTCTTGATAGACTCCTGGGAGTTTAGCAATGATGCTAAGCATTTTTTTTTTTTTTTTTTGTCTTTTTATTGCTTGGTTTTCCTTGCAAGTTGTATTGGCAGGATAGTTAATGACATTAAGTCCTGAGATAAACCCCCACTGCAGAGAAGTATTCTTTGGTGGATAACTAACTGGGCAACAATGCAAAACTGCCCAATCTTAGGAAAGGACCGGTAAATAATCTAACAAGCAGGATGCTGCACTCAGGCAGAGTTCTGGGCTCTGTCAGAGCCGGTGGCCTTCATGGTTCATCGGGTCAGTGCATTTCCTTAAAGGAAACTGGGAAGAGAACATTCTTAGATATTCAAATAGAAAAGTGTACCAGAACACAGCCTTTTCTGATCTGAAAGTCCCATGAAAGACCCCCTTTACCATTCATGTGTTTGAGTGGGAGGCAAGAAAATAGCAGAGGAATTAAACTGTGCAAGTTGCTGCACATGTAAAAGCATTATTTTTTCTCATACAAAAAGCCATCACCTAGGATTTCAGTCTCTGTTAACGTTCTTCTTGCCACCTGCTCAATTAAAATATTTGCAGGTAACATTTCAGAGGTCACTTCATTCATTCATTCATTCATTCACTCATTCAGATTCATTTGTCAGTAATAATACCTGCTACGTAGTAGATGCACAGAGTCCATGTGATAGTCACTTCTACAAGGGGATCCAGCTACTTCAGGGAACTGAAGCTACTATTGTACTTAAGCTACTGTGAATACAGTGGGCAAAATGTCAGCTTGCTTGTTGAAACTTATAATTACGCTTTACTCAAAGCATGGGCTTTGAAAACGCTATAGATGCAGAATTGCAGTTTGGGTTATTTTTCTGATATTTCTTTGGGAAGCAACCATAGCTGTGTTGGTGTGGATTATTAATGTTTGGGGACCACCTCTTAGAAGAGAGGAATCACTGCATGAAGAGGAGCCTAAGTGAATTAAACTATTATGTGGCATTTTATGAGATAGCTGGCGGTACTGTTTAATGCATATAAACTGGTGTTAAAATTTGCTAAACAGCTCGTTATTGTAGGAGCTGACTTGTACCAGCTATTTGTGGTTATGTTGTTAAGGAGCTTGGACTTCACTCTCTCCAGCTGATTCACTGTAGCACGTTGACTTCAGGTCTCCTGTAAGAAAGACTACATGTAGGCTGTTGAATAATCCCTTTGAGGGCCCTGTAACTATTTTTATGCCTGGATATGCGTCATCAGTGGGTATTTTCTCTGGTGACTCGCTTACATCAGGTCTCCTACCATACATTCTATCACTGAGTGACTTATGATTGATGGGAACCACGGCTGTTGTTTATGTTTACTTCAGCGAGTGGACAACAGGAATTTCCGGGCTGTTAAATTCTCTGAATGCTTGAAGACAGGGGCCCACGGTGTTGATCAAGGCAGGTAGCAACTGATATTATTCAGCAGTGTTGACTGGGGAGGGACACGAGAAGAACCGGGAGGGCAAAGGAGGGGTAGAGAGGGGGAATTCCTTTTGTGAGCAGCGGCAGCCTGGCTCAGCCTGCTCACTGGCCCTCCCCTGGGGCTGCGCGTGGGGGAAAGGTGCATTTCCTGGGTCTAGAAAGTGGACGCGCACAACCTGACCATGGGGCATGGAGCAACTCCAAGGCGTGGGTGGGAGAGACGCTGGACTCTCTTGGATTAGTTAAGGTTTTGTTTCTCGAGTCAGCTGGACTGATCCTTGAGCAGCTGACCTATCCGCATTAGGAATAAGTGTAGAGATTTTTAAATTTAAAGGCACCCTGCATTCACAGTGATAAGTGTGTGGTGCCCTGGTTTATCCAGCTCTGCTTGTGTAGCTATTTGGAAGTGATTTTTTAGAAGTTAACCTGCACCTTGTTGCAACATGCTTTGGAGAGAGAGAGAGAGAGAGAGAGAGAGAGAGAGAGAGAGAGAGAGAGAGAGAGAGAGAGAGAGAGAGAGAGAGAGAGAAATGAGTTAGAGCAAATGCACAGAAATGTTATCTCCTTTTTTTCCCTTTCCTCTTTCTTGTATGTGTGAGAATGGTTCCTGAACAGTGGTGAGATTGTCGCCTATGTTTTAACAGCTATATTTGCTTTTTCCCAACTTTCTTTTTTCTGCTTCCTTCTTTTCCTCCTCTTCTTTCCCTTCTCTCTGAGCCACTCTTTACCTCCTGCTGGGTGCACGTGTAAATCTGGGAACTGTGGGTTGCAGAGTACCTATGGGCTATCTTTACAGTAATTTTTTGTAAATAATTATTAAGTCGAAATTAAAATACTTCTTTTAGTGTAGTGCAGTTATATCATTTACTCGGGCAAAGTTTTTTTTTTTTTTTATTCTTTCAGACTTTTCGTTATGAAAAAATATTGGTTTGAGTTGCCAGTCTTATTCTTTTTGCTCGCCCACCCTCACATAAGGGCTTGGGCGTTGATGGTCCACAGTGCCATGGTTACTTACCATTGTAACCAATCTCTTAAAGATTTACCAGGCAGGATCCAGGTCATACAGTTATCCCAGAGTTTAGTACTCCAGACACACTGGAGAGTGACAATGCTCTAGTGGAAAACATTTTTAATCTTGTGTGTTTCCCTGCATACTATTCTATGAAGTGGGCATGACCATTCATAATTATTTTTTATAGCCTCCTTTCAAATCAGCTCTTCTCATGCTAACCGCCTGTCACCTGTCAAGTTGTTGTGTTTCAGTTTTAGGCACTTTTAAGTCAGAAGACTGAAAGAAAAGGAAAAATGAGTGCCCGGTAAACCTCACCTACAAAAAACTTTCCTTTTGAAAACTTGTTTCTTGAAAAAGCAAGGTGACTTACGACAGGCAATTTATAATTTTAAGTTTATGAAAGATTCAAATTCAGAACTCTGAGTTTTGAGTCTTAGAAGCTGCATGAATGAAACCTTCATAATGCATCCACTTAGGAAGAAGTTACGAAAGTCTGGTGAGATCTTTACGTGCATGACCCTGACCTCCCAGAAGGCTCTGGCAACTGATTTTGCTTCCCCGAGTAACAGTGAGATAGAAACTTTTGTGGGTGAGCTCATGTACCTCTGTTCTTTTCTGCTCTACATTGTGTGTGTGTGTGTCTGTGTGTGTGTGTGTGTGTGGTTACTAGAAGTGCTAAAATTCTTCTCCCTTTACTTAAAATGTACATATGCTGTTTTGCGGAGGAGAGCAAGGGCAGAATCCAACATGTGGGAGGGTTATGTAGTCTTCATTAAAAATCTATTCCACAGAAGATTATACTTTGTGTGGGAGGGAAATAGCTGCTTGTCTGCTGATTGCATTGTGCTTATTCCTTATAAGAACTATTGGAGTTGAGGCAGGATCACCTCATTTTGCTAATCCGATGACTGCTTCTGTTTGGAGAAGAGACTATAATTTCAAGGCTGCTTGCCGATGGACAACAGCGATTGTTCTCTTTTGGGCAGAGCTCAGTGTGGAATCTGCTTTGGTATTTTTATAACTACATATGCAAATTTTTCTTCCCAGACCTTTCTTTGCCCCATTTTTCTTTCTACACTTGTGGATGTTTTTGTAATTTTTAAAATGTGAAACCCCAAAGGTGTAAGATCTGAGGAGATCAATGTGTGGTGATGTGTGACCCAACTTAGGGCAAAATCTTGGCTCCCAGCGAAGTCATTTTGCTAAGGCAGATCCTGCACTGTGCGCAGATTTCACTGTGTATTTGGTTTCTATGGAGACGCCTTTATTACTTATGGATGATCAGACGGTTGGGATGTAGTATGTGTGATTGGTGTATCAGCTTGGCTCTGAGACACGGATGGAGTTTCCTGGTTAATATGTGATCCCTGGCTGAGGGTGTGGGACACGGGCAAAGTGGAGGCCCTGAGTTTGATTCCAGAACTAAGAAAGAAAATGAATTAATCGTTTCACCAAGGTTCCTGCTATATTTACAGAGCTCGAGGGAGTAATGGAAATACAAAAACTAGCCCAAAACATGAAGCTTAATTAAATTTTCTTATGGGCACATTGCTTCAGTATTGCCTGGGAGGGGGAGGCTCTCAGAATTACCTACAATTAGCATGATACCTCACTCACAGAGTGAGGACAATTGAATGACTCATTTCTAAGACTCCTTTGGGAAGAGTGATGGGATGTTTCGTTAGGTAAATGGTTCATCTGCTTCTTGCCAGTGTTGGTAGTGAGTGAATGCTACCGAAGGACTTCACTAGTTTTAGGAGCTTTCCTCACTAATTCAAGTTTAAGAAGCTTCACAGCCTACCGTGTTTGCTGTGGGGATGAGGAATGTGAGGCCTAATAAGCAGATGGTTTACATAGGAAATGGTACATCGTATTGACAATCGGGGCTAAAGGGCAAGCTCTGCTCAGTGGAGCTTATCTCTTGGCACATAGCCACTGAAAGGCTCTGACCTCATGTGTCTGATGTCAGAAGTGGGCTCGGTGACTCTGCCCAGAGTTGTCCTGCAGCTCTGATAATGGGAACAAACCCTGATAACTCCTAAGGGCAACGTTTATAGCTCTGACTGGATGGTATTAATCTGCCTGTGACAGAAGCTGGCTGGCAGTGGCCGTCAGTGACTGATGTGTAGATCCACTGTGAGGTTCTCAGATTTCTACAAGATGTCATCCTTTGAGTCAGCAGGGATAACAGTCCAGGCCACGTGGTGGCTGTAAGGAAGGACTTTGAAAGAGTGGTGGATTGGGCACCGAGGGAATGATCACCGGGAGATAGAAAGCATGGAGATAAATGTATTTTTAGTGAAAATATTTTAGCCTACTCTTGTCACTTGAAAGAAGATAATTTTTCTAGAAGAAAAAGAACTGTGGGTTTAATCGTTCTATGAGCTGAAAGCAGGTCCTCAGAGGCTGTATTTTCACATGCAGATGAAACATGGACCCATTAATTTTGCAAAAAGCATTCTTCTAAAGCTAGGTGACACTGTCTGATTGCCTCTGAGCCAAAGAAGTACAGGAATGCCCGCTAAGCACAAGCTGAGGGTGTGTGCGAAGTGCCAGAATAGGCAGCTGATTCTGTCCCCTCCCCTCAGAATTCCCCACTGCAGAACTTCATTGAAAAAAATTCCTTTTCCCAAACTAGATTTATTTTTTTAAAAAACTAGACATTGAAAAGTTCTTGATGTAAAGCTTTACAGATATTTAAATAATAGATTGCCCACTAATGCTTCATTTCCTACAAAACTGCAGCCTGACTCCTTTGTGAACTAGGTAAGGCCATATCCCTGATTAATTCCTTCTGTTACTGAGATTAGTTTTAGTTTTATGCACATGTAGAGGTATTCATGAGATTACATGGTATGCCATTGAAGAACTTATGTTTTTCCAGAGGGAATACAGTTAAGGAAGTTCAGGAACATATAGTACCAACCATGAAGAAGTTAAGCCTTTTAACTATGAAACCTAGGTTAGAAACTTCTGGCTTCAGGAAACGAAGCTAGCGTGTGTGTGTGTGGTGGGGGGTGGGGTGGGGAATGAGAGATGTCTTAAGGCTGACCCAAACCGAGTCCTAGGGCAGGTCAGAATGACTCAGAGTTGAGCCTCAGTATATTAAGGGATCATCCTAGAGGTAGAGAAGGGGAGCCTGGCAGGGAGACAGAAGTCATTTTGTAAGTACTGTAGTCAGGTAAGGGTAAAGGGGACTCTGCAGTATGCCCAGCTTAGTGGCAGGACGCCAGGTGGGGCCTATTGGCAGTTAAACAGAGGCAGCGCATGCAAAGGGGGCGGATTTGGGTGGTGTAGGTCAGTTTTCCCCATTGCTAATGAAGAACTAAAGCAAACCTTGCTCGTGTATATGGAAGCCCATTTCAAAGGAAGGGCAGTGGTGGAAAGCTCCCAGGCCTCAGCGAACCTGGATTTTGAAAGGACAGTAATGATCCCTGAGAAGAGAGGCTTCTTTGTCACTAATGTAGGACAGGTTGGTGACTGTGTCTGGTGGCAAAGGCTTGCCTGTGAGTCCTACTTGAGACTCAGCTGTCCCCAGTGGGAGGGTCAGGTTCCTCTTTGACCTTTGTTCTTGTTCACTGGTGTCTTTTTTTTTTTTTTTTTTTTTTTTTTTTTGTTTTTTTTTTTTTTTTTTTTTTTTTTTTGGTGAGGCCTCACTTCTTGTGGCCTTGTGGGAATCCTGGGTGTGGTGGGAGGAACGAAAGTGGCTGGACCTTGTCCTGTATTTATTGGGAGATCATCACTATTGGAAAGAGAGGAAATAGAGTATAAGAAAATTGAGCTCAGAATTCTGGGAAATAGACCAGGTGTGGTGGCATAGAACTGTAAACCCAGCACTCGGGAGGTTGAGGCAGGAGGGCTATTGTGAGTTCCTGACCAGCCTGGGCTACAGTGGGCTCAAGGCCAGCCTAAACTGCATAGGGAGACCCTATCTTGAAACACACACACACACACCACACAACTCTAGGAAACAGTCTTACTTTGGGGGACAAGTAGGATCTAACTGATAGAGACTAAAAGCATAGTGGGGGGGGGTAGATAGAAGCAAAGTGCAGTAATAGGAGGAGAGACGGGCTCTAAGGTTTCCAGATGTCACCACTTTCATGAGTTCAGGTGGTAGTGGGGGTGATTTGCGTTCACCTCTGTGGGCACCGTGATGCGCTAGATGTGGTCCTTGTTCTGAAAGAATTCATGAGAAATCCACAACCCGGCCCCTGATGGGAGTAGGTCTTAACCTTGAGGAGACAAGGCAGTCTATGAGGTCAGCCTTGTGTGGAAAGGGGCTCAGAGGAGAAGAAGCCGTGGAGGGCTGGCGAGGTGGGTGCTGAAGCATCTGCCTGCGTGGCCACTGGCTGAGGCAGCTGCACTCGGGCCGCTGGGAATGGCAGCCATCACTGGCCAGCCTTGGACACGAGATCAGTGAGCCGCTGCAGCAGCTGTGCAGCAGGGAGAAACAGGGCGGGGCAGAAGCCTGGCATGAGCAGGTGCTGACCTGAATGTGAGATAGCAGAGCCTGAAGAAGTCTGAGGAGATAATGGGGTTCAAATTGGAATGTCAGTGGGTAATTCTAGGGAGGTAGGTGGGGTTTTATTGCAATAGTGACTCACAGAATTATTACCTGTAGTTTTTTATTATGCTCAAACTCCATGTTCTTCCTCAAAACATCTACTGGATCAGCTGCCGCAGCAAGCTTCTAAACCCACCTCACAGGGAGCATCCCAGACTCGGATTTCTCTCCCGTAGTCAGTTCCTCATCCACAAACCACTGCAGGGCTCTCCTTAAAATACGATTTTCAATAGGTTTCTGTGAAGATGTGTAACTCTCACCAGCTACCCATTGTTTATAATTTTCCTTTTTTAGAATTTTTTTTTTTTTTCTCTTTCGGTGTTTTAGGACAAGATCTATAGGGTCTCCCTACACAGAATGTGGTGATTCTCCTGTTTTCAGCCTCCCAGGCACTGGGATTACAGGCATGCATCACCATGCCCAGTCTCAATGGCTGCCTCAGTGCATTCCTGGCAGCAGGGCCCAGGCTGCCCAGGGATCGAGCTCTAGCCACTGTGCTCTGCCTAAGCAAGCAGCTTTAGTCTGCTGAGCTAACAGGCTGGCCTTCCTTTGTCTGTAGTTTAAAATGGGAAATTGTGTTGTCCTAGACTTTTCAGCTTACCCCAGACCTCATATGTAGAGTCTCTGAGGGCTTACGAAACATGGGGTGAAGGATAGACGTTGTGCTTTCAGCTTTTATAAATGCCATCTCAGGGGACCAGGAAGCTTAAATGGCGTGCCCAGAGACCGGCACAGACCTGGGATCTTCTGAGTCCATGTCCAGGCTGTGTGGCACCTCATCATGGCCCTGCTTGCTTAGGGAGTCCCAGGTCAGACCTACCCCATGGGCTTCCGTATTTAGAAGGATGGGAAGGCCCTGCAGTCCGCGCAGCCCTGCAGAGAGGAGCCTCTTGGCTTTGCTACAGTCGCTCCTCTGTCACCACTCAGAAGTTGTCATCTAGGGCTGTCAGCTGAGACACATTTCCTGGCTGATTTTCCCCTAGATTGGGAAAAGCCTGTCTCCTGCCAGGACAGCTGGGAGGCACAGAAAACACTCTGTACTTCCCTGATGTCAGCCTCAGCGCCGGCCTGTCTCATACAGGACTTGGAGAGGGCTGTCACCAACTTCACCCTGGATTTTGGACGACTTCTGCCAGGACCCACTGTCCCCTCCTTGCAGCTGCTCTCTCTGGAAGATGCCTCAGCAATAGACTCTGAGTTTTTACCCCGGGATGCTCAGGTTCCGAACACTGACTTTAAAATACATTCTCAGTTGGTCAATCAAGGGACATCTAAATTTTTAAACACCTAGCCACGAGTAGCTTCAAATACTGTCTACACAAGGGTGAAGAGTTCTGCTTTGAAATCCGTGTTAAAATCAGGAACATTTGTGAGCTGCTCTGTGATTAATGAGTCTGTTTTAGAGTACACTCTGTTTCCATCATTTCCTCATCGCGCTTTAGCCAGTGTCATTTGGATTTTGACCGAGTCTTTTCAGAGACAACTTACTACATCAAAAGTTTAAGTGATACCAAAAATATGCTTGGCAATTATCTGGAATAACAGGAATGGATTCTACTCCTATAAAAATTGGTAGGGAAACATGTGCATGAGGATTAAATCATACAAGAGCATTGTCTCAATGTTTGGAATTGTTGTTAGTCCTATACCTATGAAATTCCAGTGTTTGTTTGTGAATCGTCCCTTGCTTCCTTTGAGTTGGAGGTTCAAGAGGAAAGGACAGCTTTGCGGCGGTGACAGACAGGGTAGAGCAGCTGCGAGGCCTTGCACATTATAATCATCATCGGTTTTCTTTTTCAAAAAAATACTTTCTGTGTGTATGTATTTGGTACAGGGTCTTGCTACACAGCTCAGACTCATAGTGATCCTCGTGCCTCAGCTTCCCCAGTGCTGGGATTCTAGGAGTATGCCACCACAGCCAGTCTTGGTGGCTGGTTTGGCACGGGGCCAGCACAGTGTGTGGTACCAGGGATCGAACCTGGGTGTCAGGCAGGTGCTCAGGCTGTTGAGCTATCTCCCCACCATCATAGTTGTTTTTCACTCCCTTAGAATAGTATAGTCCTTTCGGGAGCAGTGGAATTGTTCCTTTGGAGGCTGAGACAGCTGCGTCTTTTTCTAGTGCTGTCCTATGTTGGAATTTAAAATCTATAAAGTTATGGCGGCAGGAGTAGGAAGAGTCAAATGCTAAAACTGGAGTTTTTCCTCTTTATGTTCTGTACCTGATGTAACCCATTGAGTTGCGAGATCATCTGGATGGCAGGTAGCCATTTTAGGGAGGAGACAGTATTTAAGCACTCATGAACAGGAATGCCTCTGAGGTGGAATTTTAATTTCAGATAGTTGATTTGACATTATTTACCCATGAGGTAATTAAAAAAAATTCATTTTATTGAGGTTTTTAATGGTCATGTTGATTTATGTAATGACCATTGTTTCTTTACTAGGTCTCTTTGCAGTTGGCTGGGCAGTTAATAAAAATTGAATAAACAAAGTATACAAAATAATCAGGCATACGTGAGCTTTGCAGTGTGCATGTCAGCTGACATAATAAATAAAAGGTGAAGTAGGCAAGCTTATATCATTAAGAAAGGAAGCCTGCTGATATCATATGATAATAAAGAAAAGTACGAAGATAGGCAATGTTGATACTTCGATAGATGCTGTTCTGCTTCTTTCAAAAAAAAAAAAAAAAGATGTCATCTGACATATCCTGTGATAGACATTTTCAAAAATGCATAGCTTTTTGTGTTTTGCCATGTTGTTTTGTCATACTTCGTTGAATGACTTTTGGCATCAGACTTGGAAATCATTTTACCTCACTTTGTTTTTGTGGTCTTTTCTTTTGTGTTTTAGTAAGGGTCTACAGGATCTACAGGGCCTCACTACATAGATCAGACTTGTAGTGATCTGCCTCTGTTCAGCTTCCCAAGAGCTGGGATCGGAGGCACACGCCACCACGCCCAGTCTCAATGGCAGGCGCTTTAATCTGCTGAGCTATTTGGCCGGCTGTCATTGTGATTTTTAAGAGCTGCCAGGTGGGCTTTTCCATCCCAGAGCTGCCTGCCCCTGTGGCCCCATTGCTCAAGCCACAGTTTCAGGATTCATAACCGGCTCCCCTTCTTGCCTCTACCCTCACATTCACGGTTTCCCCAAAGCAATCGCTGCCTGTCATGCATCGTCGTAGTCTGAGATACAAGTCTGTGACTTAGGCTGCTACAGAACTGTTAACTGGCTTTCCTGGCTCCACATTCCCTTCCAAGTATAAGTTAGGTAATACGGTTGTTTGCTAGAAATTCTCTAATACTTTGCTTTACCCTGAGCGTAGAACCCAAGCTCTGCACCATGGCCCAGAGAGATCTGCTGCTCTGGACTCATGATCCTCTGTAGGCGTTGTACCCTGCTGGGGTCTGACCATACTAGCTTCCCTTGAACTTGGTAAGTGGTTTCTGCTTTGCTCTTTGTACCGACTGTTTGCCCTTCTTACAGCACCTATAATTAGTTTTCCGCTCAGGATGTTGTCTTCTCCTTGCTCATGACTCAGTTTCAATGTTTTGTGTGTGTGCGTGCGTGTGTGTGTTTGTATGTACTTAGCAAGGGGTCTACAGTGTCTAAAGGGTCTCACTACGTAGATCAGACTCTTAGTTATTCTCCTGTGTTCAGCCTCCCAAGCAATGGGATTATATGTGCACGCCACTGTGCCCCATCTCAGTCACCATCTCAGTTGCCATGGAAGCAGGGCTGGCTTAAGACTGCAGGGGATCAAACCCTGGTCCCTATGTCTGCCTAAGCAGATGCTTTAATTCACTGAGCTGCCTGACTGGCCCCTCAGCATCATTTTAGACAGGTCGTCTGTGTCCCAAGCAGACCGCTCCCTCGATTCCCAGTTCACTTCTATCACATTATTTTCTTCCTAGAAATGCTCAGAATCTGAAGTGACCGACCTAATGGTGGCTAGCTTCTTTTTGCGTTGTTGGCACTGCTGTGGGCTTCCTGAAGTCACTAATATGTTGTCTTCCCCTCAGCATCTCAGGATCCATTAGTGTGGGAGGGTACTTGAAGGCATGGGACTCATTCACTGCCTCTGTCCTTGTTTGTAAAACAAGAGTGTCAGGACAGAT
Organism: Myocastor coypus; assembly: GCA_004027025.1. Lineage (NCBI taxonomy): Eukaryota > Metazoa > Chordata > Mammalia > Rodentia > Myocastoridae > Myocastor > Myocastor coypus. The sequence continues at coordinate 23,501 of PVJA010029896.1, forward strand.
AACCTTTGGTCCTGGCTACCCAGCTGGCTCAGTTTCCGGCGCATCCCCATTCACCTATTAATGGACCACCTTTGGTAGACTCTGCAGGCGCTGTCTACGCCCTTTTTGGGAGTTCTCCTCCTTCTCTTTGGTGGTGCCGCGATCCTCAACCATTTTCCTTTTTCTCCTTTTGTCTATATCTCTGTTCCAGGATTGTAGCTATTTTATGCAGGTGTGTCTTGCCTGTCCTCCACGATGCTCCTAAGCAAGAGTTAGGAGTTTTAGTCCCAACTCTTGAATTGCCACAGTTCAAGAGTTACGGTGCTCACTTGTAGGACCCCTGCCATACGTGACTTATACCCTCAAGAAGGGCAAGGTGTCCTCCAGAAACATGATGGCAAACAAACATGAGCGCGTGCTCTGTTTACTAATTCCTATCACACAAAATAAGATTTTTAAGAAAGCAACCTAATAGGTACATCCTTATTAAGCCTGAACTGGAGTGGAAAAAAATACTGAAATTAGAAATTTAGACTTGCGATGATACAATATTTTAAACCATTTGATAAACTTAATAAAAATGTGTTGCAAAATTTTTACTTTTTCTTCCTTTATTTTTCTTGTCTTTTTCAAAAGACAATAAAAACAGTAAAGAAAAACGTTAGAAGTAATACAGAATTTCATTATACAAAATTATAGGAATTCAACAGTGGTTGTCATAGTGCCTTCAAAGTAGTTGTTTAGATTACCATTTGTTTTCATATCAAATACATTAATGATCATTGAAAACAGAAGTGGCCATGGCTTTTCTTAGTAAGGAAGGGTGAAGCTCGAGTTCAGCTTTCAATTTGGTTCAGTTTGTTCAGGTATTTGGAATTTAGAGAAGCTCTATGAAAATATCCCGCCTACACACTTTGCATATCCTCTTCCTGCTTATCTTCGGAGCAGACTTGATTCTTTTAATAGCAAATGACTGAGTGGAGGGGAGCCATTTGGAGTGGGTAAACTTCAGAACAGGGTGTCCTGCTATTCCCAGCCGGAGTCAGGCTAACTGCGCAGGGATCACTGCTTTTTTTCTTTTTGACGCAGGTCAGACCCTGAGCAACTTGGTATTTTCAAAGGCTGCTGCTCATTGCTTATCACATCGGAGCGATGCTGGACAGCTTCATTCAGAGAGTTCAAAGACTAGGGAATACCTCAGCTATTCATTTTATAGAGGCATTGATTTATTAGCAGCCTTACAGAGGCTGCTCTAAAAATTCCCCTAGGCCAGCCCAGGAAGAGCTCGTGTTGAGGAGAGTCACACTTCTCCTGAGTTATGTAACCTGCGAACCTACTGCATGCTTAATTTAGTAAGTTCACTGTGCGAGTCTCTCTCCTTCCAGAGTGGCTGGGAAATGTGTACTCAGAATTGCAAGTAACCAGATTTTTCACCCATAATTGAACTCTTCTCAAATGATTTAGTCACATGTAGTAATCTAAAATAATATTAATATTAATATTAATATTAATATTAATAATAATGACCTAATAGCTGCTTAGAGGTCTAATTATGCACCGTTATTGGGACATAGCACTGTCCTTCCAAATATTGGTGGTGACTGGCTGAATGCTAAGTCTATCTCAGAGTTTTCTGTTTTGAATAAAAATTTGATTTTCTTTTTCTGCCCCTGGCAAGCAAAGCGGGGTCTCACGCTTGCTTAGGCAAGGGCTGTACCGCTGAGCTGCATTCCCAGCCCTCAAAGATGGTTTACAAAACATCATTTTCTTTTTGGGAAAAAAAAAAAAAAAAAAAAAGAACCAATCCGCTTCCATAAATATCTTATTGGCTTTGCTCTCCTAGTAGTAGATGTAAGGCGTGTCTCAGGAGGCTGCTGTAGCTTTGTGTCAAATGCCAGGGAGTGTTTGTTAGGCCCACTAGCTGGTGTTCAGGCCTGGGAGGTCTGCTTTACGTTCCTAGGCAACAATCTCTTGCTGGAATCTCAGCTGTGTGATATGGGTAAAAAGATTTTTTGTGTAATGCTTGAGAGTTGGCTCTGAAATTTCTGTTGGAGGATGTTGCTGGTACGGGTGACAGGAAAGCAGCGCCACGTGCCTGCTCTTCTGGCCTTGCAGGTTATTCTGAGAACTAACATCGACAGAACCCCCCCACACCCACCCGGGGACTGTGAAGAGGGAGAAAACAGTGGACTTGGGGTGCTGCTAGCACACGTGGCGGGAACCACTGGGATGGTACAATGAGAAATGTCAGCTAGCAAGTGTAGGAACTGATAAGAAGCTGAAGACTACCTAACACTTTTTTTGAGCCTCAGTGTCAGCCCTGAGGGACTCATTGCTGGACTCTGACCTCCTGGTTGATAGGGCCTACTCTAGACTTTTGTTTCTTAGTAAAGATATGAACTCCATCTGTTTTTTTTTTTTTTTTTCCATTTATGTATTTGGTACAGGGTCTCACTATGCACAGCTCAGATTTGTAGTGATCCTCCTGTTTTTAGCCTCCCAAGTGCTAGGATTATGGGTGTGTGTCACCACACCTGGACTGGATCGCTGGCTCAGGATGCCTCCAGGGGGCGGGACCAGTGAAGCATGCTGAACTGGGGGTTGAACCCTGGTCCCCACGCTTGCCACAGTAAGCACTTAGTCTGCTGAGCTGTCTCACCAGCCCATTGAATGCCATGGGAATGAGGACGGATCCTGTGTTTTCTGTGGTTCTTTCTGGTGAGCTCACGGGTGATGCTGCAACCCAAGTGCAGCAGCCCCACCTGTGTGCTGGAGCAGAAAAGAAGGCTTTGATTTATATTTTACAAGAAATTGAATTTGGAAGGTGCTACATCACTGTCCATTTTTTTTTTTTTTTT
>PVJA010029897.1:0-26218 GCA_004027025.1 Myocastor coypus
TTTCTAATATTAGAAATGGTTAGTCTAACACAAGGAAAGGTTGTTTTCAGCATACAATTTAGGACTAAACAACAAGATTTGACAGACTCCAGGGAGTCATGGGTAATGCAAATATCACTGCACACACTGGCTCACCTCTGACTGCACTCCTCTCTGGATGGCTGGACAGGCAGATATGATGAATACAAACTTGGGCAGTCTTGCAGAAGAATCTTCTCCGCTGTTGGTGGGAGTATAGTTTGCTACAACACTGTTAAAATCAGTTTGAAGAGTCCTCAGAAAACTAGGATTAGAGTGCCCATTTGACCCAGCTATTCCCTTGTTGGGTATTTTCCCCAAATAATCAAGAAATTCATACCCCAGCAGGATATGTATGCTCATGTTTACAGCAGCACCATTTGTAATAGCTAAATCTTGGAAACAATCCAAGTACCCATCAGCTGAAGAATAGATAAAAACCATGTGGAATTTTTATACAATGGAGTATTACTGTGCTGTAATGAAACACAATTTGAGACTAGGTAAATGGATGTAATTTGAGACCATACTCATATTGTCTCCCTAGTTTAACAACCTGAAAGAATAAAAAAGATCTAAAAATTTCAATACACATTGATATATATATATATATATATATATATATATATATATAACTTAGGGTAATTTTACTATTACTTTCTATTCAGTGAAAGGTACGGTTAGTGTTCATATTGTTTTGTCAGTATTATCAATATTACATGCCTATATCTGGTAATCTAAGCAACTACTCTGAAGATAACAATGTATAATGCAATAGCAATTATTAATTTCCTGTCATCTTGTTTAAGATTGCGTGTCATTTTAGTGTCTTTTATTCTCTTAAAAGAAAATTAAAAATTAAGAGGTCCCATTTCACCCAGCTATTCCCTTTCTAGGTATCTTCTTAGAAGAATTAAAAACATCATGCCCTAGTGACATATGTACATACATGTTTATAGCATCACAATTTGTCATAGCTAACTCTTGGAAGCAATCTAAATGCTACCAACTGAGAAATGGATAAAGAGAGACTTTTTTTTATATACAAAGAAGTGCTACTTAGCTATAGAGAGGGATAAACTTGAGACCTCTAAAAATAAAAATAAATGGATTCAATTTGAGACCATACTGATGACTGAAAAAACCAGTCTTGCATGTGTCAACATTATATTGTCTCGCTAGTGTTAGAAGCTGATAGAGTAAATGAGATCCAGAATGTAAAATAGATATTGGGAAAGGAGAAGAAACTTTTCAAGAGGAAAGAGAAAGTGGGATAGGGGAAAGGAGAAAAGAAGGAAGAGAAATAGAAAAGTTAAATAAAATGGAAGATATAGATGGTGATTAAGATGACTGTAATCTAATTTGTACTGGTTCATTGAAAGAAACACTTGTGGTTATATTATATTGTCATGTTTTCATGCATATAACCTGTAATCTTCAAAAACTTTGAGGTTATAGCCGGGCGTGGTGGCTCACGCCTGTAATCCCAGCACTTGGGAGGCTGAGGCAGGAGGATTGGTGAGAGTTCGAGACCAGCCTGCGCTACAAAAGTGAGCTTAAGGCCAGCCTCAACTGCATAGCGAGACCCTGTCTCAAAAAGAAAAAAAAAAAAAACAAAACTTTGAGGTTATAAAAAATGTACTAACAATTGTGAATCCTGTCTTGTTTTCAAATTTTGTTGTGTTTTTTTTTCTTTTTCAGATAACTTATTCATTTATGAATACTGATACACAAATATATCTAAACATTTTTGTGAGATTTTTAATTTATATACCTGTCCATTGAACATGTTCAGAAATATTTCTTTTTTTTAAGAATTTTATTTTTTTTCTTGTTTCAGAACTTTTGTTTATTTATTTTTATGGCCAGCTCAGCCTGCTCTGAGGGCAGGGCTGGAGCAGCATGGGAGGGAACCGTGGTCCCTGCAGCCCCTTGCAGGCGCTTTAGACTACTGAGCCATCCCTCTGGGCCCCAGAAACTTTTCTATGTCACTTCATACAAGCTTTATTTTATCTGTTAAATTATAATATGTCATTGCATCATATGAAAGGATTTAATATTTATTTCATAATGAGTGGTTTTATTTTTTATTTTATTTTTTTATTTAATAAAATTTTATGTTTTCCAAATGTACACCTAGGTGAACCTATTCATCATGCATCTTCACCAGCGGCAGGGGCATCTCCACCCTTGGTATTTCTGGTATAAATAACTTAAGCTCTGTGCTTTGAGACCAGCTTGATAAGCCCTTTACTAAGGAGCTCCTGAAGGGCTGCTCTGGCCAGTGATCCACAGATCTTCAGTCTCTCAGAGACCATACTTCCTTATAGAGTTTGTCATAAATAGCTTTATCAAAAAGAACCAGGTGGTCGAGCTTGCCCCAAACTTTGGCTTTGGACCACTTCTTGTTTTTGGCCTTTCCCCTAAATTTGTTCACTGGATCTTTGTCTTTCTTAGCCGACTTTCTGGCATCTTTCTTTTTCTTGCCGTCTTGGGGCGGCATCGAGGAGGCCAGAGGGCAGTAGCTACCACTTCAGGCCCGTCAAAATGTTGGACAGAAAGACAAGTAGTTTTAATTTTTAAAATAATATCAATATTTTATATAATCACATGATTTCTCTTTACAGATATTTTCATGTAAATGTAACAGAATTTGTGTATTATAGAACCTAGACAGAGAACCCCTGGCTGAAAAATAGCTTCATGAAAATGAAACTGCATTTTCTTATCTATTGTTCAATAATTTATGAAAAGATCTGCCACCTCCAGCTTTTTCTCATTCCTCCATCCCACAAACCTTTTCTTTTTCACTGATATATCTCTGACCATGCACTAGATAACCCTAAAACATGAAGTATTTTCTTATAGTTTCTTAGCCTCAACTTTTTAGTGTGGCATTCATAGCTGCTAAGTTATTTTCCTAACTTTCTGGAACATAGTGACCTAAGGACTTTTTGCTTGGCTTGACTGCTAAAAAGTTCACATCATTTCCAAAGAGCTCTACACAGAACTTCTTTCTTTCTTTCTTTCTTTCTTTCTTTCTTTCTTTCTTTCTTTCTTTCTTTCTTTCTTTCTTGTACTTTAGGGAAGGGTCTACAAGAGTGTTCAGGGGCTCACTACTAGATTGGACTCATAGTGATCTGCCTGTATACAGCCTCCCAAGAACTGGGATTACAGGCATACACCACCACGCCCAGTCTAAATTGCCATCTCAGGGCACCCTGTGGGCAGAGTAGGCATAGCAGGCCCAGGGTTTGAACCCTGGGGTTCTGAACCTGCTTGCAGGTACTTCAATCCACTGAGCTATTTAGTCAACCCTAGAACTAACTTTCAGTTAAAATGGATCCCTGGTGGGGGGGGCATACAAACAGCTTTCAAAACATATATATATATATATATATATATATATATATATATATATATATGTATAATCCATTCATTGTTGAGTCCTTTAATCCTTACAACAAACCTCTGAAGAGATAATAGTATACATCTTTTGCAGATAAATAAGCTAAGGTTAGAGATTAATTTATTTCCTGGAAGCCACACCTTTTTTTTCAAGAAATACTTTTGGTCTCTTTTTGAGACAGAGTTTTGCCATGCAATTTCGGGTGAACTTGTACTCATTTTATAGTCCAGGTTGGCTGTGACCTCACAACGATGCTTCTCCCTCAGCCTTCTGAGTGCTGGAGAGAGAAGGATTGCGCTGTTGTGCCTGGCAGCCACACGTTCTTAAAGGCGTCTGTAACGGGAGAATTTCTGAGTCTAGGAGTCCATTCCACTATGCTATGGTTCTGAATGCCTCTAAGGCAGACTGTGGTAGTCTAATCTTCGTTTATTATTCAATTCTGCTGTCCTTTTAGAATATTATTCGTTTTCATGTATTCTTTTCTGGATTATAAAGTCTCTGAAGCCAGGAAAACTTCTCTTCATTTAATTTTAAAATTTCCCACAACTCCTTGTTCTCAAAGTTATATCTAATTAAGGAGCGAAGAAGGATTCAATTTCATATCCCTTGTATTTAATGAAAGTAGTCATATTTATATAGGGAAAGCCATTTTGGAGTCTGGGCCAGCCAAGTTCCCTTCAGTGGTAACATGCTTAGGGCGATTTGGGTTTGGCTGTAGCATTTACTATAGCTTCTGACCTCCCAGGGCCTTTCCTGCCTGGAATCTGTGAGCACTTGGCTCCCAAGCATCTAACATATGGCTCAGGCACTATTATGTTTTGGCTATTTGTGATAGAGCATATATTACAAATTCTCATAACAATACCTTATTATCAGAAATCAATCTGAGGAGCTCCACAGAGTTCTTAGCAATGTAGTCCTAAGACTTGGAGGCACTTCATTAAATTGAAGGTCTGTTCCTCATCTTACAGATTTTTCAGGTTACAGATCAGAGCAAGAGCACACCTGGATGTGAGGAGGCTTTCATTTTCTTTCTTGTGGGACCCAGTAAGGATCTTACCTGTTTTCAAAAAAAAAAAATTTTCTTTAACCTATATATGCATGAAAAATTTCACTGATGAAAATGTAAGGCAAAGATGCTGCTTGAATGTTTGCTTGAGAAATATTTTAAACATTGACTTGCTTTATTGTTGTTATGCATTCTTGACATATAAAATGTAAGATGTAAATGTCAATAATTCTTTCAGTTCCATTCTATCGAGATAAATTATTTGATAAGAAAACTGTGTCTAATGGAAATTAGGATGAAGTCATTAGTTAATTACTGCTGATATGTAGACCAGTATCTTATCTGTCTCTCCAGTCCCCAGTGTTCTGCCTGATGATTAGATAAAATAAATTGCTACAGGTTGTGACCAGGTCTTAAAGGTCAGGGTATTACAAAAATTGTCAAACAGTGCCTATTTTTGTTTGCCATATAAATATATTATGATTTTGAGCCTTTCTTGTGTAACCTTAGTTTGGTTTTAAATAAAGAAGATGATTTGGGGAAACAAAAACAGAAACAAAAAATCCAATTATACTGAAGTAATAAAGCAATAGCTAAAGTGTTTATTATTCCTCTAGTGATGTTTATGTTCATTAATAGTAAATGTTATCATTTTTAGGTGCTTTGCAAGCATATATATATACATACACATACATGCATAGTAGCATGAATATACATATATACACATGCATGAATATATATATATATATACATACATGCTACTCCATTGTTTTGCAAATTATTATTTTTTCCAAAATATAGCATGAATTGCTTACATGGAAATATGTTGATTTCACCTTCCATACACCTGAGGTTGCAAGCTGACTTTTAAAACAAAGATTCTTCTACAAGACTGGCCATGTTTGTATTCATCATATCTGCCTGTCCAGCCATCCAGAGAGGAGTGTGGTCAGAGGTGAGCCAGTGTGAGCGGCGATATTTGCATTACCCATGATTCCCTGGAGGCTGTCAAATCCTGTTCTTTGATTCCAAGTTGTATGAGTGGAAAATGGTCTTTCTTTGTGTTAGCCTAATCACTTCTAATATTAGAAAATGAGCTGTAAAACAAAGTTGAACATTTTCCTTTTTAATTGTTCATTATTGAGTTGTACCAATCTCTAGATACTTCTCTAATGGTTTGAAAGAAAAGCATTTTAGCTTGTCAATGAAAACAGTATTTAGTGATTTCTAATGGCCTACATGTATAAACCGTCTCTCTCTCTCTCTCTCTCTCTATATATATATATATATATATACATATATATATATATATAGTTTAGATTACTTTAACATTTAATATATAAAATACATAAGGTGATGATGCTGATTTAACACATTAAATATTCTGGATGTGATCAATCTTTTTTTCTCATGTATTTGGTACAGTGTCTCACTGCACAGCTTGGACTGATAGTGATCCTCCTGTTACCAGCCTCCCCAGTGTTGGGATTACAGGTGTGTGCTGCTGTGTCCAGTCTCGGTGGCTTGATCAGTGCATTCGGGGTGGGACTGATCTGGTGTGTGGTGCCGAGGATCATGGACCAAACCCTGGTCCTTGGGCTTGCCTAAGTGGAGTGATCAATCTGATAAGAACTTCATTTTCACTTGAGTTATCAAGCTAAGACAAACTTACTCCTCTTTTTTTCTTGCTATCCTACAAACACATGTATCTGTACATATTGTTATTTAAATACATAAGTCCTTGTTCAAATTAGGTGCAATTTTCAATAATATTTAGCTTGATTTTTTTCCTTTTATGTAAAGAATGTAAAGCACCATATATTGTAATATAAGTGGGATGAAATAAACAGCTCATAATTCAAGTGAACAATTCAAATTAATTAAAATGTCTTTTTCAGTTTTATGTATATCATTGTGAATTTACTTCATGTATCAAGAACAAAAATAACTGAAGTTGTCTTTATGTTAGTTTCAGAAGATATTTTGCCTTTTTAAAATGACTTCCAGATGCACAATTCATTCATCACTATAAGAAAAAGGAATAAAAATCCTTCATTGTCTATAACTTTCCAGATGGAATGCTATTCAGCTTAAAACCTAAATGATCACTATGATTTCTCTAAGAACATTTAGCTACTCTTGATATCTAAGTCAGTCTGTTTAGAGTAAGTTATTATTAAATTGTCTATAGTTTCCATTGTTGCGATTCACAAAGATCATGACATTTCTCACAGTTCATATTTTTAATAATACTGTACATACACTAACATTCACATTTGGTTACATATTATGTAACCATTTATCTATATTGATTATGTTTCAGATTTTCAATTTCCTATAGGAAAAGCTTGCCTAGGCGGTATTTATTCACCAGCTCTGTGGTGCACAATGTTGGGTGTGTCTGCAATGACTGACTGACATGTCCTTCAGCAAACCACAGTGAAGACCCATCTCTGACGTCCATGGCATGAGCCACTGTGCCTGGGCAGCTGTTAAACTTTTAAGCCTTATGAACGAGATGATCTCTTTGCTAAGTACTCAACTCTATTCTGCTTTTTTGTGGGATGGCTGACATTGATGATCATCACACAAACAGTCCTTACTGGGTTCTAGTAAAACTTTACTTATAAAGCAGACATCAAGTCAGAGTTGACCCACAGGCCTTATTTTGCTCTTAATTGTTCTAATTCAGTGTTATTCATAGCAACTTGGGTATGGAATGTTTAACCCCAGTATAGGAAATATGCAACATGTACCAGGATGAAAATCTACATAGCATTTTTTCAGTGAGGAAGTATTCTTATAAAACCACCTTCTTTTAAGTAAAAATGCTTAGTGGCTCTGTAGTCAGTTTATGTGCTATCTCAAGCTCCTTCCCTTATAATAGGCTATCAACAGTTTTGTGATCAGCACTGGTCCATAGAGCACACTGAAGAACACTGGTCCATAGAGCACATTGAGGAACATAGCTCAAGCTTTGTCTCTTATATAGCAGCACCTGAAAAATTTTCAATTAATTTAATATACCTTTGTCCAAAGAGAAAATATTTTTCTGCTACTTAGTTTGGTGTTATCACTGAGATTACAAATCAAACGAAAGGCAAAACCAGGTGCTTTGTTAGCTACTATTTCTTTAGCATGAGTGGAAGAAAAGTCTCTCAACCTAATGTCTATTTTTACTTCATTCCCTTTATTTCCTTTGTTAAAGTCATATTCATGCTATTTTTGTCTCCAAAATATACTGATACTTTAACTTTTATAGTAATGTATTATTAATGGGACACACTTTTAAAGTGATAATGGGAAAAAGGTCTTTCTTTTTTAAATTTTTATTTATATCTTTGTAAATTTACCTTTTCTAAAATATAATTATATTTTCAAAAAGTAAAAATGTCTTTAGATTGCTCTTAGAAGATATGCTGGTTGTTTACTTATATGCCAAATAACAACAGAACATTTGGAGAACATGTGTATATTTGGCAATTTATTCATATAAAAACATGAAGGTAAAATGCTATATGTTACCATGATGCACACATGTGAACAATGGATGATAGGGCTGTTAATCATGTTTCAACTGGAATGGACTAAGTCACTTACATTTGTAACAGATCTATTGGTTCAGAGTGTTGGGTGTGTCTGTTACGGTAGACATGTAGATCAGCAAACAGAAGGGTGAAGGCTCACCCAGATGTAGGTGGCATGGACCATTAGGCACATATCTTGGGTGGAATAAAGCAGGAAGGAAGAAGGCAATGTCTCTGGTTTCAGAACATTCTGAGTCTTCATCATCTCCTGTGAATATCATTTCCATTTCTTCAACCTTGAACTGCAGATGTACCAGTGATTCTATAGTGAGCTTTCAGGCCATTGATTTTAAACTAGTGCTGCATTATTGATCCCTTTGTTGTATGGATCTGTCTTCTTGGGATGAGCAGATAGTACTGGGTCATCCAGCTTCCCAGCATGCAGACATCTACTGTGGATTCTCCCAGCTCAGACTGTGATGATAGATATTGTGGAATCTCCTACCTCTAATCTTGTAAGCCCACCTAATAAATCCATTTGCATCATTATACATACATTTCCTACTGATTTATATTTTCTACTAAGGTCTATTTAATAGAGACTTTGGTACCAGGAATAGCTTTAGAAAAATAAAATCATAAAGATGAACTTCTAAAATTGGTTTAGTAATTCTTGGAATTGGCACTGTAATTTAATGAGGCTAAATGTGCTATAGTTTCTTTGTCTGATAATATAGAACAGTGGTAGTAAACCTATGGCACATGTGCTGCACCATTAAAAGCTCTACAAGATTTGTCACCGCTGATACAGAGAACATTCATCATCTGTGACCTAAATTATTTAAAATAATATGCAACATAGACTCATTTGATTGTCTTAATTTGCCACTTGTGCAGTGTGTAGCATTTAGTGGTTCCAGGTCCCATACTTTGAACATTGTTTAGAAGAGTAAGAAATATAATGATACTGACTGATTGCTTTTGGCGTATCTGGATGAAACATTAAAGAAAAAGAAAAGATCTAGACATGTATAAATATTTGAAAGGCTTTTAAGTATATTGGCAAAATAAAGACAAAGTAATAAAGTAAAACAATGAACTATTCAAATTTCCAGTTCCAAATATGCATAACAATTTTCAGGTTTCTAAATGTTTCTAGAATGAGGATCTGCTTTCTTTTACATGTAGGGTTGAAGTGAGAAAATCTCAAACACTCTCATGATGTGATTGGCTGAATTATATTTTAAATTTAGTGCGCAGTCTTGAATAGTACCTGCAGTTTAAAATGAAGCCTATGATCAGAAAAGAGTGGAATCCTATAGAAAATGTTAGAGATGTATGAGAGAAATCTGGTGGGTCTAGAAACACTGAATTACTAAATTCTCATGATATTTTGCCAGGATAAAAAACTCCATCCTCACTGGCAGAAGCATTCCAACTCCCATGTCCCGGGATGGTGACTCTCCACCACACGTGTAGCCTATGAAATAGTAGTGATCATCCCTGATGTACTTATGAAGAGAGATAACACTGACACACCTCAGCACCAACACTCACCAGCTACTTTTGTCTCTGGACTAAAGCTAGACTCTATAAGCTCAGAAAACTTCTAAATGCAAGGTAAATCCATAAGAAATATACTAGTTATCCAGAGAGTATATTCGGCCTGCATAGAAGATGAATGAATCTTGAGGAATGATGGTAGTTTACTGGGTGCTTATTCAAGTGAGGACTCCACTAACAGTGCTGTACCAGTATGGTTTTCTTCCTTTGGTGGATTAACACATTTTCTGGTACCTGCATAAAACTATTGATTTGCCAACTTTTAAAAATTCTTACCTATCCATAATGTCCACCAAAAGCAAATTGCATTTAGCTGGCAAAGCCAGTAATATATGTTCATTGTCCTACATGAGTGTACCAAATCCATAGCTCTGTCACAACTTAGTTTATGAGAACATTTATTATTCTTCTCTCTTACAAGGTATCACATTGATCTATTGCACTGATGAAATTATATTGATTGGGCCAAGTAAGCAAGTGGTAGCAACTACTTGAGACTTTTTAGTAAAGTATTTACAAAGATGAGAAATAAATCTTCACTAAAATTCAAAGTCTGTCCATCTCAGTGAAATTTCTAGGAGTTAAGAAGTATATGATACGCAGAGCTACCACTTCTAAAGTGAAGGATAATTTGTTGCATAGGGCCCATTCTACACCCAAGAAAGAGATATAATTCCTAGTAGGCTTATTTGGATTTTAGAGGCAACTCATGCCTTACTTAAATGTGTTACTCCGCTGTTTTTGTGGAGCAACTCACAAATTTAATAGTTTTGAGTGGGAATGAGAAAATTCTGTAACAGATCCAAGCTGTCGTGCAGTCTGCTCTGCTGCTTAGATCATATTCTGAAGCAGGTTCTATGGGACTTAATATGTCAAATGGGGATGTTGTTTTGAGCCTCTGGTTGGCTGTCATAAGTGAATCACAAAGAGGCCCTTAGGATTTTAGAGGAAGGCTCTAAAATCATCTGCAGACAAATACCATTAGGAAAACATCTACTGTCCTGCCACTGGGCTTTAGTGGAAAGTGAACATTTGACCATGTCATACCAGGTTAGTATGTGATCTCAACTGCCCATTATGAACTAGATATTATCTAAATCCATTAAACCAGAATTCTATCTGCATATTAGCAGTTTATTTATTTATTTATTTATTTATTTATTTATTTATTGTTCAGACTGTCTGGTGGGTGGGGCTGGTGCAGCATATGATACCAGGGATCAAACCATGGTCCCTGCAGTTGCCTAAGCTTTCCTAAGCAAGAGTTTTAGACCACTGAACCATCTCATCCATAGTAACAGTGTATTACAGAACAAAACTTGTATATAGGTGGACAGGCTCTAACTGATCCTGCAGTTGCAAGTCCGTTACATAAAATAGTGACCCAAATGCCCATAGTTCTTATACATACCACACTGCTTTTGTCTCCCATATGCACCTAAGATCTCATGGAGTGCACTGTATGTTCAGTTGACAGAGGAAGAGAAGACAGGAGCCTAACTTACCTATGGTTCTGACATTATGCAGCTGTCACCAAAAAGTGAACAGCTGTGGCATTATGATTCTTTTCCAGAGAATGTTTGAAGGATAGTGGGCAGGAGAAATCTTTATAGGGCCTAACCTGAGGCATTACATCTTGTGGTACGTTTTCTTATAAGAAAAAATGGCCAGATGTGACTAGATAATAACATTATTTATGGTCAATGCTCAGAGACTTGTATGGAATATGACTGGGAAATTGGTAAGGAAGATATTTGGGGAAGATTTATGCAGATAGACTTCTTATGGGCAAAATATGTGGAGGTACTTGTGTTCCATTTAAATGTTTTAATGAAAAGCTCACCTCAGCATAAGACTTCAATAATCAAGTGAATTGGATACCTTATCTTGTGGATAGTAGTCTTCCCCCCATTTCCCAGTGGGACTACAAACATAGTGACATTCATCACAGGGGTGGAGGTTATACCTGTAGTCACCAAGGCTGATACTGCCTGCTGAATATAAACTTACCAGCAACAGATTCCAATAATAAGCTTTTGATAGAGCACCATTCCCATGAATGACCAGCCTGGTCTGGTGGCAAGCTGATTGTATTGGTATGCTTTCATCATGGAAAGAGTAGCATTTTGTTCTTATTATAACAGACACTCTGAGTATGCTTCACCTTCCCTGCACATGATGCTTCTGCCAAAACTACGATCCATGGATGGTAGAATGACTCATCTGCCATCATGGCTCTCAATGAAGCACTGCTCTTGACCAAGGAATGAATGTTATGCCTGAACAGCGTGGCAATAGGATCATGCTCATTGACTTCCCTCATCTTATTACGTTTACCACCAACAAGAAGTAACTTAATGGTTTTTGAACACGGGTCTTTCTGAGGATGGCTGATATGTAGGACAGCAAACTAAATGGGGAAGAACCAGCTCAGATATGACTTTCCCCAACCAATGGACTTGTAGCCTGATCTGCATAAAATAGGAAAAAGAGGAAGAAGTGTTCCTATTTTGGAAGAACTTTGGTTTGTGAAAACCACAAACAAGGTTTTCAGCCTCCTGCACTGGTACCCCTAACTCTACAGTGAGCTTCCAAAGCTTTTACCTTGGGCCAATGCTTCTCCCTTGATTCCTCTTCGTTATATGACTTACTTGTTTTTGATTGAGCAGCTACTGGGTCATAATTTTCCAGCATGACGTTGTGGAGTATCCCAGCTAAAATCCTACAAGTCCTACCTAAAACATCCCCTTGTATGATTGCACATATATTGTCTGTTGGATCTGTTAGGTTAGAGGTTTTGGTATCAGGAGTGTATCATATTTGCAGAGATATGCACTCCAATAACTGTTTCAAAACCATTATTGTGAATTGTTTCTATCTATTCTGTCTTAAATAATAGCAGACATAATTTTAAGTACATGGAATTAGGATATTATTTTATTTCTTTTGATCTTATCTAAATCATTTTATTTCTAATTTTTAAAAATCTGAGTCTGTTACTCTTCTCTCATTGCTGGGACAAATACCAGACACCCAAAATGAAGGAAGCAAAGGTTTATTTAGCTGACAGTTACTGGACGTTTCAGTCTATACCCAACTGGCTCCAAGGCAGGCAGACATATGGCAGAAAGCAGCAATTCATGGTGATGGAACAGCGACAATGGCAACAGGGAGAGAGTGTGTCTCTCTGTCTTTCTTATATTGCATTCAGGCTCTCTGCCCCAGGTTGGGTATAGCATTCACACCCATAATCTCAGCAGTACTAAAACCTATAATCCCAGTGAATCATGAGTTAATCTCAAACTCTAGAAGTCCTTGCCTCATGACTACATGAGGCTTTGGGGGGACAACTAGACCGAAACCATAACAATTTGAAATATTTGATATTCTTGAACTTCATAATCTTTCTCAGTTAATAAGCTTAAGGTGGTTATGCATATTGGCCATTTAGTTTTGAGTTCATATGCTCATTTTTTAACCTACCAAATGATAATTCAAAGTTTATTAAATTTCTTATGTGTCAAACGTGACACCAATTTAAATTTTTACCAGTTGTCAGTAGTTGATAATTTTTATGATATTGTCATGATTTCCTATCAAAGTCTTATGACAATAATGAGTGTCTACTTATATTTTTGAGAGCTTATCAATATTAAAAATATGTAAGATTTCTTTGTGAATAATGCAGCAACTCTCTTTTTCCTCACTTCACTCAGAAAATGGTGCTAGTCTTGACTTCCTGTGGATTTTAGAGATATGAGAGAGAATGTAACACAAAAGATAGTTGAGTAGAACCATATATTCATTCCATCATTAAGCATTTATTGGCCCATTATTTAGTGTTCAGAATTTTTCTTGAAAGTGCCTAAAATAACAATTCAGTTTGATAGGACTTCATGAGTGCATTCTATAATTGAAAATTAGGCTTTCATCGATTTAACCAATTTAGTCACATACAAGTAGAGATGTTTGATCATTTTCTATTTCCTGGCTTCACATTTCAAGCCTCTCCAGGGCAGAAATGAAAGATTATGAGTGTGCTCCATTTCTATAGCTCTTTCATTTCTACCCCAACCCTAGCTTACTTTCATGTCTGCAATAAAAATTTTGATCCAGGTTGGATTTATGTGAACATTATATTTTTCAGGTTGACCTACCCTGTGACTGAATTTTGCACTGAAACCTTATCAGGTTTTTATGTACCCTTGCAACTGTGCACCTTAAAATTAGGTGGAAGAAACAGAATATGTTACTAAGGGATGTGCTGACTGGATAAAAAGTCGATCTTACCTTGTTTCATATTTTTTGAGCATATAAGCCACTTTAAAAGTTTGCAAGTCTTTAAAGCATTAGCTCTAGATATTTCAAATGTAGTAAGGTTAGAAAGTGCAGTGAAAATTTTAAAGCATCATATGGAAGAAATTCTCCTGTGCTATTTTATTAAGGAAAGCAGGCAGAAGTTCAGGAAAATGTTGGAAAAGGACCAGATAGCTAAATATTCTTGCTTTAACTTTTCTACTGATTAGGTGTAAGATGTTAGATAAATCATGTTGTGTATATCTTATCTACAGACAGACCATAATTCCTTACCAATTAGTGTTGTCTTGCTGAATTGATATAATTCAGATGAAAGTCAAACAAAGTGTTCTACTTAGTGCATCCAGTAGTTAAAGATGTGGTGTTTATAGCACCATTTGGAATTGCAAATACCTCATAGGCCTCCCAAGACTATTTAGAAAGGTAGCACACACATTGATTAAAATAAATTGTTGAGGTTGGTATCTCAACCTGGCTATTTAAATTAGTGACCATGGAAACGCTTACTTATCCCACCCCCTTTTATTTTTTGTATTTTGGGGAAGGGTATATAGGGGTCTCACTACTAGATTGGGCTTGTAGAGATCCCCCTGTTTACAGCCTCCCAAGAGCTGGGATTACAGGCGCATACCACAACACCCACAGTGTGTCCTGGGGGGGCAAGGCCTGCACACAGGCCTGGGGATCTAATCCCTGACCCCTGAGCTTCCTTATCCTTGTGCTATATAATCTCATCTGCAGAATGAACAATACTAATGTCATGCTTTTGTTGTAAAGTTTACATATTTACTACACTAAAATATATAGGCTAGTTTTCATAGTACATAGTAGGAATGCAGCAGCAGGCCGAAACACTAAATGATGTCTAGGATTTGGAGGCAGATTTATTTACATTAATGGGCATGACTGGGATCACTCCCAAAACACCTGGCCCAATCTCTAGTGGTCTCAGCATTTTATATGATGCACAAGCAAGAGATACAAAGGATGCACAAAGGCGAGATGGAACAGCCTGGAAATTCTTCTGATGAGGTATTGGGAGAAGTCATCAGTGACAAGGGTAAATTCATGATTGGTTCATGAAGCTTGGTGGAATGCCACAATGACACAGTCAGCTGTTCTATGTTTTTGGCTATGCTTTCATGGATATAGGGGTCAAAAAAGTAATTATAAAATGATGCAGCAGTTGCAGAGCTAGGCAGTTTCAAAAAAAAATTCTTAAAAGGAACAGCTAGCCGGGCGTGGTGGCTCATGCCTGTAATCCCAGCACTTGGGAGGCTGAGGCAGGAGGATTGGTGTGAGTTCAAGACCAGCCTGGGCTACAAAAGTGAGCTCAAGGCCAGCCTGAACTGCATAGTGAGACCCTGTCTCAAAAAAGGCAAAAAAAAGGAACAGCTTATTTTATACAGCTTTCAAGAACATAACAGATCTTTCTTACATTTTGATTATTATAGGATCATTAATTTTATTATTGTTACTTCCAAATCCATGATGTGGTGTACTTTGGAGTCCAGAGTTTTGGACTAAAAACCATTGATCTAAGTCTTAAACATACTAAACATATTTTATATAGAAACATAATTTGTATCAATCAATCATTTACAAAATAGTTTAATTGTTTATTTGTAAAGTTTTTAACCAGTAGGTATTATGTATTCATGATGAATTCAAAATAGTTTTTCCCAGTTTGTTTTGACTTATGACACTGAGTTGACAAAGATAAAGTCAGAGTGTGAAACTCACTTGTTAGAAAGTGAGATATATATATATATATATATATATATATATATATACATATATATATATATATACACACACATATATAAACTAATCATCAAATGCACAAAACATCAAGTACACAAAAGATTTCCGATAAGCAATATCTATGGATTGAAAAAAAGAGGTCTTATTTTATGTAGATATTACTTCATTTTATTTATAATTTCTAACAGTGATATTTTCCCCTATTTCCTCCTCTTAATATATATATATATCCTAATATATATTCATATCTCTATCTATCTATCTATCTATCTATCTATCTATCTATCTATCTAGTGTTTGCAAAAGAATAAAGCATAGATTTAGCGTAGGACAAGTTTACAAGGGAAACTTACAATATTTGTCCACAGAGTCAAATGTAGAAGAACCCAAAAAATATTTCACAGATGGGTGCCTGGATCCCAGAACAATGTCCTGTAGAAATTCAGCAGAAGGCTTAGAACCTAAGGCAATGTCCTGAACAAGTTTGTTTCAGGATGCCGAGGAATCTGCAATGGAAGTCTACAGGGTCTGTTCCAGAAAGTTCAAGGGCTGGCACTGAAGGCTAAGGAGTCTTTGCCAAGGCAAGCTGAAAGGCCAATGCTGGAAAGCAAGGAATCCCTGCAGAGAGCTTGGGCCAGCTGCTCAAGGTGAACGTGGAAGACCAGAGCTCCTGCCAAGAGAACAGCTACCCTTGGTAAAGGCAAAATCCAGAGCTCAGCAGAGGAGAATAGCTAAAGTTTCTCTGAGGAAACTAGGCCTCGATCTTCCCCTCCTATTTTCTTTTTTGTACAGTTTTGACAGTTTTGACAACATTCCTCCTTCAGTGAGTCTTCCATAAGGAGAACCATGGTAACTCAATTCTGCTGGTCATTCGCATTCAAATTGACTCTTGTTATATATATATATATATATATATATATATATATATATATATATATATCATATCAAGAGTATTGAAGACTAAAAATATTTCTGGATTATTATTATAACATGCTATAAAATATTCTAAATAAAGATGAGTAGAAGAGTCATACTGTAGTTTGTACCTTATTATAATGAATTTTTATACAAAAATTATTCTATTATAGATTTTATGTTGTCATCTACTTCCACAAAGTATCATTCTACTAACACACATTTGGTTTATTATTTTACGTGTCAAGATTGGCTTTGTATGAGAAGCTCTGTCTTAAAAGTGGAATAGGTTCTACTTATTGAAGCTTCTATTTTTAAAAATAATTATCTTTGTTTTAATTTAAAAATTCTCCAATGTATCAATATACTTCATTGATTTATTAGGCAATACTCTTTCTGTTGCACTAAAATTTGTTTAGAAGGTCCTAGAGGTGAAGATGACCATCATCAGTTATTTTCCATTTGGGCCTAAAATGGAAATGTAGTACCTGGGATTTTTTTAATTAATTAATTAATTAATTAATTAATGTACCTTCTCTTAGTTCAATGAGAAGAAATTTTTGTACCAATAATGACTAGAAAAATTATCATGTCTGCATCCTGTGCTCCGAATAACTACTATGAGAGCAACAATATGTGTTGTATCAATTATAGGGAATGTATTACTAATGTGTTTTGAAACTGTCGCATTGCTATTCCTTATTAAAAATAATAAATAATCAAGATCTAACCACTAAAGTTACTCATTGCTAGTCATACGATTAGTCAGTGACAATGAAGTATCATTGTCTTGAGACTCCCTCAAGGAGAGCCAGAAGTTTTGTATCATAGCTGTGACAGAAATACACAAATTTGATCTATATTTCTGTATATATCTTTATATATGTATGTATAAAATATCAGAAATTTAAACTGATTCTGATTATATCCACAGAAATTGTTGCAGATTTGACTAGGGTAAGGAGAAATGCCTAAATGTAATATCAGGCTAGGTTTCAGGATCAGAAAATATGCATTAATGGAAAATCTGAAGGAATTAAAATTAAAGTCAACTTAATCAATAGTACTGACCCGTTTTAGGTTCTCATTTTGATAATTGTACTAAGGCTACTAAATTTATGAGATTAGATAAAGTTTTATTTTTTTTATTACTTTTTTTCTTTTCCCCTTTCTTTTTTTTTTTAAAGTTGACACATTGCATATTGTCCTCACAATAGTTCTGCAGAACTAAAGTTTTATGAAAGGGGTATGTAATAATGTTTTGTACCACTCTTACAACTTTTCCATAAGTTTAAAATAGTTTAAATAAAATTGGAGAATGCGATAAAAAAGTGCTTCACAGACTCAAAAATTTAAGACTCTTGAATCTTAACTGTGCAGAAAGAGTTTTTTTTTTTTTTTTTTGGCATTTTTGTTTTTTAAAATTTTTCCTTGTCTTTTTAATTTTAATTTATTTTAATGATAGTATAATTGATAAGACATTAGGAACAATACCCATTTAGAAGAAAAAGATAAGAGGCTTCTACCTGTCAGTTGTGTATTACACATTGCTGTCCTCATTGTTCAGATCACAGATAGCAGCATACAGAGTTAGTCAAGGTGAAAATTCTAAACATTAACTGCTATTTTCAGAAAAATTGATGGACTCTATGGGTGTAATCATCTCAGCCATCTTGTGTATATACTTCTATGTTTTCTCCTCCTTCCCTTTTTCCTACTTTTCTCATTTCTCTCATCTTCATTATTTAATCGATAGGTTAAGTTTCTTTCAATTTGATTATACCTACTATATCTTTCAGGTTTTATTTATTCTTTCAGATTCTTACACTAGGGGGACAATATATTTACACATATTGGTCTGATATATTTCACTCTTGAGTATAGCTTCTAGTTGCATCCACTTTTTTCCTTATATATGGTTAGTACTCCACTGTACAGAAATATATTTTACATCCATTCCTCAAGTGATAGGCATTTTGGTTGTTTCCAAATTTTGGCTATAACAAATTGTGCTGCATAAACATGGGTGTACATGAACAAAGACAAGTTAAATGTCCATCAGTTGTTGAATGATAAAGTAAATGTGGTATGTATGTGTGATGGAACAATATTCATCCCTAAAGTGAATGAGGTTCTGTCATTTGTGAAAGCACGGGTAGAATTAGAGCTCATTAAGTTAGGTGAAATAAGCTGGCACTGAAATACGGCTACACATGATCTCACTCAGACAGAGAATTTTAAAAAGTGAGCTTACAAAAGTAGAGAAAGAAACAGTACTTACTAAGGGCCATGGAAAGTAGCACAATAGAAGGAAGAGGTTGGTTATTGGGTGTTGAGTTATAGTTCAAAGAAATGAGCTTTCGAGTACTGTTGCTTGGTAGAGTTATTGACTATAGACAACAATAATGTATATTTTTCAAAACAGCTAGAGGAAAAGATTTGGAATGTCTTCACATAAAAGAAATGATGTTTTAGGAGACAGATATACTCTCTCTGATTTGAATATCACAAAATGTATACATTATGGAAGAATCACATATACTTTGCAAATATGCATATTTTTACAGTGATGGGTATTGGGCTATCACACTGAGCTGTATCACCTGCTTATTTATTTGTGCATTTCTTTATTTGTTTAGAGGTAGTGGTTTGCTGCTATTTTTATTTGGTGTTTAGCTCCACTTCCCGTCACACTAAAATAGTGTGTACAATCTCAGAAAAGATTCTGTTCTTATTGAATTACCTTGACAATGTTACTTAATTTTTCTGAGTGATAGTTCATTTAAAGATAGGTCTAATTATAGGTATTCATAAAGTTTCTGTCAAAAGTAGATGAGGTGCTAAGGAAAATACCTATCGTGTAGGTTTTTGCTGTAATAACTGGTTGAAAAAGTGTATTTTGAAGTAGTTAAATTATTGTAGCCCTATTCCTTAACATTTCATTAACTAGTTTATGCTTGCATGTGAAGTCTAATCTTCTATTTTCTTCTGGTATATTATTATTTTTATTTTTCTGTTTCTGTAATCCAAACATGCTATGTTTTTAACTGTTATTAGAACTTTCAATGTAAATGTGTGAGATTTTATTTATATTAAGTCCTATTAAGTACCTTTGTATTACTGTAGTTACACACATAGTCAATGATTCCTTAAAAATACTAATTTTAAAAGCCTGTATTTCTGGAATTTTTCATCAGTATCAGTGACTGCCAACATTCAGTGCCTTCAAGGGCATAAAGAGCCTGCTACAGGATGTGTGCCATAGATTTGCCACTACTGCTCCATATCATCTATCTTTTTCTTAATATTGATATTTTATTATTTGAATTGGTATGGGACTTTTGTTATTTCATCATAATTTCTATGAGTAAACAGGGTAAAAACTTTGGTGAGACTTCATGTATCATTTATTCTTTTTGTTTTATTATTTCACTAAATACTGATATCATGTGTGCATTTTGGAGGGGATCAAATATGCTCCAATATAATAAACAATACCTGAATGCTATTTGGAGGAATTTGTCTGCTACAGAGTTTAGGAATGTGGAGTGATAAAGGGTGTAGTACTTCTTCATAACATGTTTTAAAACGTCAAGCAAAAGTCAAGCAATATCTTCATTTTTGAAAGTTCACTGAGATTTGCAAATTCATTTGTGTTTGAATGCAAGAATGAAAGGCTCATGCCTCCATTTTTCAACCACAGATTAATCGGAAATAAAGGACACTGTTGCTGACCATAGCCTTTTGAACTTATAAACTGAGTCTAAATGATAGAACTTTTAAAAAGTGATATTTGTAGCAATACGTTTTAGAAAAGTAAAAGGTCTATTAGTTGGATTCTTATTTTCAAACTAATTTCAACCTCAAAATTCAAAGTGACATGCAAATTATGTGGAATTTAAAATTGTAAGAAAGATTATGTATGGTTGGTAAAAAGTGATCTGGAGAAGCAACCTAGTATCTTCTCCCCCAGACATGCTAAGGATTTTATAAGTCTTTGTTAAGATATCTTGTGAAATTATTTGATAGATTTTTGCTTATTTTGTTTCTTTAACAATACAGTAAAGATGCATGATGTCTTTTTATTTTCATAATCATGCTGTTAATAACATACTTCAGGGGCTCTAAGAACTGAAATGAGATGTGTTTGGAGTACTATACTATAATGAATTGGACTTTATATAAACAGCAAATAGGAGCTCTCATCACTAATAACCTGGGGCTTCGAGAGCTCAGTGAGATGTATATCTCCTCTGTGGCATGAGAAACTTATTAAGAACCCAGTCACTAAGTTTGTCTACTTTTTCTCTTTAAACTTTCTTTCACTAAGTTTGTCTACTTTTTCTCTTTAAACTTTCTTTCTCTCTCTCTCTCTCTCTCTCTCTCTCTCTCTCTCTCTCTCTCTTTCTCTCCTCTCTCTCTTTCATTATGGCTGGCTCAGTCTGCCCAGGGCGTGGGATTGATGCAGCATGTGGTGCCAGGGATGGAACTGTGGTCCCTTTGGTTGTCTCAGTTTACCTAAACAGGCACTTTAGACCACTGAGATATCTTGCTGGCCCTTCACTTTTTCTCTGGATTTTTCTTGAAGTCAGAAGAAACTGAGTTTGTGTAATGAGTTAGAACATGGCCTTTGTTATAGATGTCACTGCTGTTTGTACCCTAGGTTCTCATCCTATGTGCTCTTAGAGTATTTTGGCAAATCAAATTTCACTCCAGTTATAGTAATTTGTTTTAGCATCAGTTGGCTGAAACTAGCAAAAATATAGAAGAATGAAAGAGTAATTATAAAGATTGTGTTGGAAGCATGGAAATGCTTAGATGAAAACATTTGAGTCTCGTAAAAGATTGCAAATAACGTTATCATCTAAAGAAAGAACATAATTAAAAATTAAACATAATTGGGAGTTAATTGTATTATTGTTCAATGTCATTCTAGGAGTTATGTTACTATTGACTGAATCTTTCATGTTCAAAAACTACTTAGACTGATTCCATTGCCTTGTCTTCACAGATCAAGAGATAAGACTGGGAATCTTAATGGTGTTAATAACTGACATAAATTTTTAAATATTTAAATATTTATTTGTTTATTTTGTGCAACTGGGGATTGAACTCAGGACCTTGTACTTGCCAGGCAGGATAAAACTGAAACTAAAAATGAAAACAACATTAAAGCTCTAGAAGAAAAAAAGCCTGCAACCATAGTAATTATATATATATATATATACATATATATATATATATGTATATATATATAAAACTAGGGATAGAGGTTATATATATAAAACCTCTATCCCTAGTTATCTCTTGATTCGGATACATATAAGATAGTTTACAGTATGTTCTTTTTTTTTTTTTAAGAATAAGTACTTGCTGGCAAGTGCAAGGTCCTGAGTTCAATCCCTGGTTCTGCAAAAGAAAGAAAGAAAGAATGCAGTATGTTCTTAAGACAGTGTACAAAATTCCATATAACATACTTAAGGGAATCTAAGAAGACAGTTGGAATTTCACATTACAAAACATTATTTACATATAAAAACTTGATGATGCACTTAGAAATGTTAACATTTTAAGAAAGGGTTTATTCTCAGCTTCACAGTTGATAAACTACAGATATTAATAAAAGACAAAATGTGAATGCTGAACAAAATGACAAATTAAGTAAAGAAAAGATTATGTGCTTCTTTAAAATTCTTTTAGCAGAAAATTGTGGTCATTAAAATTAAGTCAAACAGCTAGCTAGGTAGCTCAGCAGATTAAAATGCCTGCTTAGGTAGACACAGGGACTAGGGTTTGCTGCCTGCCATGCTGTGCCAGATCTGCCTTCGGGGAATGCTGAGATGGCAACTGAGACTGGAAATGGTGCGGCGTGCCTGTAATTCTAGCACTTGGGAGGCTGAAAACAGGAGGATCGCTACTAGTCCGATCTGTGTAGTGAGATTCTGGAGACCCTGGAGACCCTGTAGTCCCTGTCCTAAAACACACACACACACACACACACACACACACACACACACACAAAGATAATGAAGAGTGCACAGTAATGCAACAATTAAAAGAGTATATCTGTAGAACGATTGTAAGGACAATATGCAATATGTCAACTTTCAAAAAAAAGAAAGGGGAAAAGAAAAAAAAAAGTAATGTTGATTTAAAAGGGTTAATGTTTAATTGTTTGATCAATCTTATATACCTATATGTATTAATCTAAACTGATCTGATGATGAAAATACGTAATATAACCATTGTTAAATTTAAACAATAAAAATATCAAATTTTAAAAAATAAAAAATAATAATTTTAGAAAAAAACTAGAAAAATAGAAATTCAAAAAACTTTTTAAAAGTTACAAAGTACAAATAGATGCAGTTGTAAATTTGAAGGTTCAGAAAGCTTAAAAATGTAAACGAGTCAAGAAAGTTATATATGAAATTAACAGATTTCCTAGGAAAATCTTGAAATATTAGAAAAATGTGCATATTCTAAAATGTCAACAATAGAGGTTTGTGCCTCTTTTTCCAGTGTGGTCACTGCCTGCAACCCGTTCAGGATCATGGCGACAGCAGAGGTATTGAACATTGGCAAAAACTCTATGAGGGTAATACAAAAGAAATCTATGAATTGTTAGTCTAGGAAAAGTCCTCCTGCAGTCCAAGGACCAGAATAGAGCCAGAAATGCAGCCAGAAAGAATCATCTGGGAGGAAAAACTGTCATTTCCAATAATATTACCAGTTGTATTTTCCAATTGTTACAGGAAGCAGGAATCAAAACTACTTTCACCAAAAAATGTGCAGACAGCTATCACTGCACCTCATTGTGAAAGGATTCCAATTGAATGGGTTGCAGAAGAATAGCGACTGGTTCTTTTCTCAAAAGAAATCCTGGCATCAAGGAAGGATTTCAGTTTTACCCACCTAAGGTGGAGCTATTTTCCAAGGTTGATGCTAATAATGGTCCACAGCGATCAGAGGATCAGCTAATTGCTGCAAAATTTTGCTTTTCTGGACTTATTGTAGGCCAAATTGAAATGGATACCATAAGTCATGCTACACAAGCTATTTTTGAAATACTGGTGAAGTCCTGGTTACCCCAGAACTTTACACTGGTTGATATGAAGATTGAATTTGGTGATGATGTGACTACCAAAGAAATTGTTCTTGCTGATATGATTGATGATTCCTGGAGACTCCGACCAGCAGAGAACAAAGCGAGCAGGAAGACAGTCTTACCGTGACTTCAAGGAAGTAACCCCTGAAGGGCTCCCAATGGTAAAGAAGAACTCTGAATGGGATGCAGAGAGTACAAGTTGCTTTTGAAATCAGGAAGCCAGTGCAAGGTCATAGTGCTGATGGCTCAACTTCTGATCTTGGTCACTGTGAAAAAACCAAGAAAGCTCATTGAAATTATGGGATTCCCTGTGAACTGTGAGTAACATCTGCCCATAAAGGCCCAGATAAAACTCTGAGGATAAAGCCAAATATGAAGGGGAGAGCATTCCTACTGTGTTTGTGGCAGTGGCGGGCAGAAGCAACGGTTTAAGCCCTATGATGTCTGATAATAGTGCATAGCCAGGAATCAGCTGTCCTCTCCTCCCATCAGACTGGGGAGCTAAGGATGTGGGGTCTTCTCTTAGGCTACCCAGTGGCCTCAGCTGTTTGACTATACTTTCTCCAGAAGAATCAGATCAGTTTGCTGCTCAGATATTTGGATTAAACAACCATTTGCTAGGGGCCAAACTCTGAGCAAGCATATTGAACACTTGGATTTCCTTAAAACAGGCTGATAAGAAAATCAAAGAATCCAGTTTCTAAGATTATCATTTCATGAGATGGGGGGATCCTATACATTTCCAGTTTAGCTGCAGAAAACTAAGCAAAACAGAAAAAAAAAATGATTCTTGGTCACAGAAAACAAATAAAATTGATAATGAATAAGTGCTTCTCTAGATATCTAGATATATACACAAAATAAGTTAGTTGTAAAAAGCAGGAAATCTTTATTGACATAATAAATAACAAAATTTCAGATACCTTAAGTTTAACAGTTGTAAAAGACACAGTTTAGTAAACAATATATATTTTTGTTTTTTGGAACAGAGAATTTAACTCAGGCCCGTTAGCTTGGTAGGCAAGTGCTTATGCTACTGAGCTATCCCTAGCCCCAGTAAACAATATTTTGTTTAGGCACTGGGTAGATAGCTTGGTGGTTTTAGTGCCTTACTGCCAAGGACCCAGGTTTGATCCTCAGTATGACATGCGAGACCAGTCCCCAGACCCCCAAGTGCTTCATGCCAGCCACTGAAAGTGGTGTGGTAGTGCACACCTGTAATCTCAGTGCTGGGAAGGCTCACAGGGGGATAGCAGCTAGTCTAGGCTGTGAGCTGTGTAGTGAGATCCTGTACCAAATAAATAAAAGATTAAAAAAAAAGATACTTTGTTTAAAGAGCCACATGTAACTTTTTTTTTTCTATGTAATTCAGTCTCTTTTTGGACTTACTATGTAGCACAGGTTGGCTTCAAATTTGTAGTTATTCTTCAGCCTCAGTCTTCCAAGTGCTGAGGTTACTGGTGTGCATGCCATGGCTGGTGTGTCACATAAAACATCATGCAGAATTGGGGCTTATTAAGCAGTATACCACAGTGTTCCTACAGTTCCACAGTGTTTCTACAGTATGACTTTAAAGGTCTCAGAAAGCACATAAATGTAAAGCTTACCAAAAATATAGCCATTCTTTTAGGATAATTTGAAGCAGTTGTTTCAATAAATGGCAACAGAAATAATATTTGAAATACATGAAGGGAAAAGTAGTTTAAATAAATATCTTTTAAAAATGATTAGTTTAGTGAAGTATAAAAATGTGCTCAGTATAATCTACTATAATAGCAAAATAATTTTAAACTTCTTGATCCTATTTATGAATTTTAATATGTGCTAACTTGGACAAAGTATATAGCAAGTAATTGTTTTAGGTACATATACTATATAATCATATATGTGTATTCATTACATTTGAAAATTCTAAATATTGTGGCAGAATCTATTCACATATGAATACCTGATTTTTGATTTGTCTACAAATAAGCATGATAAAAACAATGTCATGGTAGCATATGATTGTGAAATCTGTGCTATAAATAGTATGCAAGAAGAAACTCAATTGATTTTAATGTATCGATGAAGATTATTCATAATCTCTAGATCTAGTATTAAAATATAAATTGGTATTGCTAGAAATAATTACAAAAAATGTAAATTGTAAAGTTTATAACAAAAGTTGCAAGGGCCGGTGAGATAACTCCGATGACTAAGTACCTGCTCAGGCAAGCAGAGGGAAGAGATTTGATCCTCAGCACCACATGCCATACATATATATATATATATATATATATATATATATATATATATATATGTATATGTAGTTTGAGTCTGTCAACTGGATAAAATTTGTTAAAATTGTACCCTTTAGTTATATATAAAATTATTTCTAATTTTATAATTTATTCTCCCAAAATTGAATAAAAAATTTTCCACATTTTTACACATTCTGAATGGACATTACATTTGTAAAATGTCATAAGTCTTTAAAGTCAGAACAAATGTTTCTTTATTTTTTTTTCAATTTTTTTATTGTTTAAATTTAACAATGGTTATATTACATATTTTCATCATCAGATCAGTTTAGATTAATACATATA
>PVJA010029898.1:0-25717 GCA_004027025.1 Myocastor coypus
AACAACAACAACAAAATGCTCCCCAATTACATGCACACAATGAACTAGAAAGGATTATAGTAAGAAAGACAGAGAACCTTCCATAGTATGACCACCTGCCATCAAGCTGTGTATAAGATACAATGTGGTAACACCTTTAACCATATTTAAGATGGTGACATCTACCATATCTACATATCACATCTTATGTGGATTAAAGTCACTGTGAAGCCCTTCTTGCTACTGTCATTCTAACTGTCAATCAGCCAGCAGCCAGAACAGATGGGCACAAGAATCATGGGTGAGCAAGGTAGCCAACAGGCTAAGCACAGAGCAAAGAAGAACTCAGGAGCACACTCTAATAAGAGTGTTAACAGAACTACAGGAGCGGCTGCAGAAGCTCACTAGAATTGCAGAATATTTCTAGTGAAAGTTTAGAGAAAGCTTCACTGAAGAAATGGCCCTTCCTCTCTCAACTTTCTGCCCATGTAAATATGCCTACTAAAGAATGTCAGTGGAGGAAAACCAACACAAACCTAGAATCCTGAATGATCATGTAAACAGCACTGGTGTATATAGCCTACCACTGCAGGTTCAGCCCACTGGGAAATTTTAGCCTCAGAAACTATAACCAAAGGATGGCAGTATTTCAGGCCTATTAACACTGTTTTTCCTCTTCTCTCCACATTTTATCAACTTCATGCACTAACATACTTGCCTACTTGGAAAATTTCTGCAGACAAACCTGAAATTAAGAGTTTTGTCTGCTCTGATCACCATCATCAAAGTCAGGGTTTAAGATTTTAGCAACATGTTGTCAGAGACTGAAGTGGGAAATAAGTTGGTAAAACCTAGACAACAAGTGGAAGAACCAGGATTAGAGACAAGAAGGACACAGTTCCAATAAGAGCTGTTAGGTTCTGTGATAAGAACAACAGTGGCCAGAGGTTAAGACCATGACTGTAGAGATGTAGTGGATTATTTCTGGATGGTATGTCTGTGGACACAGGAAGCCTAGGACCTTGGAGTTTATAGAAAAACGGAAGTTGGTTTTGTACCTACCAGCTGTATCTCTATATTCAAAATAGCAAAAGAGTGTTAAAATTGAGAAACTTCTGGTTTAGCTGCTCAAATGAATGTAGAAATTTACAGAAATAAACTCTGTAAGTACAAATTAAAATCTAAATATTGAATTTTAATTAAACCATAAACCAAAACAATATTATTTTAATAGCTAATAAAAAGCTTATTGAATCTATTGGCTAATTCAGCACATCTTAAATTTATATGCACCAAAATTCTTAGTAAAAATATCAAAGTTGAGTATAAGGTAAAATAAGCTGGTTCATAGGGAAGAAAAATGGTGAGCAGAATACAAAGATCTGAATTATTAAAACCTCTGAAGTCATAAAAGAGGATGACCTTTGTAAGAGGATAGAAGTCTGCTTCAATTTATGGAAATGTTATGAGCTACTTGCCAATGGCCAGAAGGCTGCATAAAGTGCAGAATTCTCAGGCATGCTCCATCACGCTTTGTGACATCCAGCATTCCTATTTTCTGTAATTGCTGCCTCTTTGATGTTTTCCTCCTGAGTTTTCTTCTCTTAGCCAGACCTTGTAAGGCTAAGAGCGAAAGATGCTAAAGTAGGGACGTGAAGTTCCTTTAACAAAGCACAATGAGTCACTGAGTAAGAAACAAACTAAAAGAAATTTCAGAAGGACATCTAACAGGAAGAAATTTAAAAAGTAATCTTTGGGCTTATGGTAAATTAATTTGCTAATATTAGAAAAGCTAAAGTAAATGTTACATAATAAAGTAATACACAATAGAGATTTTGCTTGGAGTGGGCTCTAATGGTTAACCATTTTAGTAAGCTAAATACTAAATATTTTAGAGACATCAAGTTAAGCTGATCACCTACAAATATATTTTACTCTACTGTGAAAAGTAAGTTAATATATCTGTATTGTCCTAGCTATTTACTCAATGCTAAGAAAAAATACACAGCACCCAAAGTTAAAGGAGAATTTGCTGTAGCTCAGTTGATAGAGGGTTCAGTCCACAGTGAGCCACTGCTGCAGGTGGGCATGGCAGAGGAGAAGCAGTCCATGGCGGGGCAGCCAAGAAGTCAGTGAGCCTGTGCACATTTGCCCCTTTATATTCTATCAGGACGCAATCCAATTGGTTGGTGCCACCACACACAGGGTGGGGCTTTCCATTACTCATACCAGAAATCTGCCCAAGCAATCAGTAAACTAATTTACTAACCACACACCCTAATTCACACCCATGAACTCTAGGTCTATCCACTTCCCAAAAGCTCCACCTGTAAGCATACATGAAGCTTCGGGGGATATCTAGATGCAAGCTATCATATGTATAAAATATTTTTCTTCAAGAAATCTGACAAAGCTTACTTTCCTAGAAAGGTCTACAGATCCCTTCTGAGACTAGGTTGTATACTGTAATGGGTTTTCCTTGTACATCTTTTTCTCATTAGTATGTGTTGCAGCATCTGACAACCACATTCCTCACGGAGAACTGGCACATATACATAACACATCCCTATTTTTCTTTCATCCCCTTCTTTCCTCATGTCAGCTCTTTGCCCAGCTCCCACCCCATTTGGAAAAGATCTATCTCCCTATGGTCTCTTCTTTTGCTTTTTATATTTTGTGTTTTTTATATAAGAGAAAGCATGTGATAATTAAACATGCAGATTTGACTTTTTTCATTTAATATTAGGTCAAGGTGGATGCCTTGTTCTACAAATGACCCATGTTTATCCTTCCTTATGGTACAGCAGTACTCTGTTGTGTGTAAACAGCGTATTTTCTTTATCCATTTACCAGCTGATCAGCACACAGACCACTTCCAAGATTTAGCTATTATAAATTGTGCTGTTATAAACAAGGTCATGCATGTACCACTGTAATACAATGTCTTCTCATTCTGGGAGAAGATTCTTAGAAGGAGAATGAACGGCTGGGTTAAATGGAATTTCTGATTTTAGTTTTTTAAGCAATCTCCATATTGGTTTCTATAACATTTGGTTTCCGTATGGTTTGTTCCATTCATTGTTTATTGAACAACTTAGCACTACTGTCCTAGGCAGGGTTGAGGATTCATTGGGGTGGTGAGGGGTGGGGTGGGGCAGAAGGAGAAAAAACAGATACAGACCCATGACTCTTCCCTCAAAGAAACTTACAATTTAGTAAAGAGAAATTATATTTGCCAATGATGTGATCCTTTTAAAATTTACTTAGTATATGTTTATGCACACATTCGGGTGAATTAGTACAACACACTCAGATCACATCTTGATCATTTCTGGTCTCCTTTTCCCCCACCAGATTCCTTTCCCTTTCTCCAAAGTCCACTTCCCAATCTTGAGAGTGGCCTAATTGTTGTAGAAGACTGACAGTGGGCTAACAGCCAGCTAACAGCACTTTTAGCTCAAGAACGGATCTGGAGTTTGGCATAAAAGAACAGGCATCTGGGCATGGTGGTGCACACCTGTAATTCCAGCACCTGGGAAGCTAAAGTAGGAGGATTTAGCCAAGTTCAAAGCCTGCCCCCAGCTCCACAGGTGGGTTCAAGCTTTCCTTTCTGCTCACCAGGTGAGCTTTCACCTCTTCTTTATCCACAAACTCTGTGTCATCCAAACTGTCTTCACTCTCTCCAATCTTCATTCAAATGGGGCATCTGTGACTCCCTTTCCTACAGAACTATTCTCTAAGACCACTAAAAATGAGTACCCCAAAATTTCTTCTCAGATTTTATGACCAATGATATGATTGGTTTCTACAGTCCAGAAAATGCTGGTATTTTAAAGACTATCAACCCATTAATATGTTTGTAAATGTCCAATTTGGCTAACCAGCTAATTACAATGATCAACTGAGTATTTGTAGATATAAAAATTTTGACCATTTACAGCCATATGCAGAAAAGGTAACTTTTTTTTTTTAACTCAACCATTTGTAAAGACATCAATAAGACATTATTTTAGTGTTCTTTCCTAGGAAATACCTTTTCAAGCAGGATGAATCATCCTGTTCCTACTATATGTCATCATACAGTCTGCAAATAACCTCACTTGTGATTCAAGGAGATGTAGAAAACATGAGGTTTAATTACTTTTGCTGAGTCTCTCTTTAAAATGAACATAATGAATACAGAAATCTCAGAACAAGGCACTATTTTGGGATGACTGGGATGATGACAAAGCCAAGAGATCTTATTTTATCTGAGAATGAGCAGTAAACTGCCTAGGAAAGTAATACTCTTAGGACACTAAACAGGGAACAATTTACTCACCCAGCCTTAAAATATTTATAAACTCATCCACCTTCGTAACTATGACTATTTTTGATTCCTTTGATTTTTTACTTCATTACAAATCAGATTTCAGGACAATCAAGATTGCATTTCTACCTTAGCTCATGATGATTAATAAAATGAACTCCAGGCTCCAGTGAGGCCAGTGATAACTGCAAGTTATTTAACCCTAACTTTTCTCTTTAAACTTCATTTTCAATTCAAACTCTAGCACTTCTCAGGACCTAATTCAAAGACCAGTTTCCTAAATTCCCTCTCTCCCCATGTTGCTAACAACCACAGGCTCCTCTGCATGGTACGCATGTACCATTACTACATTAGGACTGGATGCATTTACTTTACAAACATGTGCACAGCCTTGTGCTCGTGATAAACTTTTCTGATGCTATCACCAGACTTCCTTGAAGCATGTCAACCACAAGACATGGGCCTTACCTAAGGTTCAGATTATGTGTATTTATAACAGCCATTTCCTTCAAAATGTTTATATATGCTTTTAATACACACAACTTGAAAAAGGAAAATCTTAAGACCCAGAAAAGACCACTGACTTCCTTTTTAGGTACTACAGACAACAGGTGCTAAGTAATTTCCATGCACTCACACCAGGAAGCATATGAAGCTCCTTTCCTGTGTGGAAGAAAGTATATGGTGGTCAAGTAAGTAGATTTTAGAATAACAGCATCTAAGAAGAATGGTCTGCAAAAGTAGGAACAGTTTGTTATCCAGCTCTGAAGAATGCTGTTGATAGATCTTCTGAAGAACAGTAACTGTGCCTAGAAATGCCACTGTAAATCACCAGGAACTTAATTCAATGGGAAAAATACAGGAAGCCCTTTATGCCTTGACTTCTAAGAAAGTCAGTGCTAAAGTTTAAGTTTGACTAACATTTTCTTTAGCTCACATAATAGCATGCTTTCCCATCAAGTCCATCTACACAGACTTTATTACTTCACTTCGGTACTGTGGGCCACATTTCACTTATTTTTATCTTTGCTAAAGGCTATATAAAATTCTATGCAAAAAAGGGAAGATAGAAGTCATTAATAAATGGAATACAGGATTCCGAAAATTCTGTAAAACCTTGAAACTTTTGTTAGATATCAAACTATTTTGACTGCATATAATATAAAATTAATCCAAAGAAACGGGAGTTCTGAAGTCCTATCAATTTAAAGAACGTGACTATTAATCTGCAGATAAGACAACCCTCAACACAAATTTCAAACCCTCAACACAAATTTTCACATTTATTGTTGAAATCATGTGGCACCCTCACACTTACAAAGGCTAGTTGTTCAAAAGTCCACAAAGACCCATATACTGTAGACCATTTTAAAATATGCTAAATAATAAAGAATCCCATAAAAATATTTACTTAGTAGTTCTGAGATACCTGTTAGAGAAAAGCATCCTGGCCATCACAATCAGGCACGCAGCATGAACAGCTGAGATAATGGTAATGGTTAAAAAAAAAAGAGAAACAGCACAATCATGAAGCTTGCTGTCAAGAGATTTAAAGCAGGCACTTTAGAGAAGTGAATTATTAGAATAAAAGAATCCAACACACTGTTCACAATAATCAAGCCTATAACTTCAAAAGGTACATACTTTTAAAATTAAAATCTCTATAAAGTAGTGGTTTTAACTTTGCTTCCAATTAATATTACTATTCCATATTTAATGAGATGAGTGAGTCATAGTGAAATCTTGTCAGTAAAGTTACTAATTACTGCACAAGGAAGCACATTAAAATACGCATCTGTGACAGATCCTCTAAGTCAGTAAGATAAACCTTGGCTTTGCTCCACAGCCAAATGGAATGCTCTCGTGTGGCAAGAGGAAAGCCACTGTGCACTCCTGTGTTCTGCTCCCCTGGATGACTTCGCTGCTGAAGGCAGCACAATTGGAAACTTCCTGACATGCTTTCCGGGTCTCCCACTGCGTGCGGTACACAGCATGAGAGGCAGCTTGGTCAATGCGGGTTCAATGCGTAGCGGTCTGAGTGTTTTCAGTGGTGGGACAGTAAATGTAGAGTCTATATACCTCTATATGATATAATATATGAGTAATTTTATGTCTGAGTAAAATAAATAGGGACAAACAGATTTAGAAAACCAATTAGCCTGAACTTTCAACATGCATAAGTACATAATCTCTACATTTACTTTCTTGTTCATCTGGAACCATTTTCTTATCAGAATTCATTTTTCAAACATAAAGGCATGCACATTTGGATTGTATGGACACACACATGCATACACACACATCCCAGAAAGGTTTGGTATTGTCTTAATATTAACTGAAATATTCAAACATGAACTAATTTCTTTTTAATGCAAGAAATGACTTCATTTGGAAAAATTCAGAAACAGTGAAAGAAGAAAACCTACAAAGCTAAAAGAGAAAAGGTACACCAAAATCCAAGCACATGCTCCTGTTAAGATAAACTTCTGGACTCAAAAAGCGTCACAGGGTTTAGATTCACACCCAAACCTTTGCTGAGAATAAATTTTTGATTTTCATATGAATAGAAAGCTGAAGTACACTGTTACATACACTGGGTACACTCACAAGAAATCCTCTCATACATTTGTTTCAAACAATATTCCATGGGTGCAAACACAGTTGCCACTATGAAGCAGGCCTGTTTTGCATTCAGAGGAAAAGTGAGTGAACCCTGCAGTATATGTAACAATGTTCTCGGTCAGTGCACAGTCATGGAAGTCAGCACTCGAAGACAACTGTACATGGTCTACTTACAGAAGCTTCTTCCAAAATTCTAAATTATAAAATAAAGATATTTTCTAAATGTCAGTTATCAACGTCTCAAGGTGCTACTCCTAAAAATAATTTAAATTGTGTAACAGAACACCAATGTTCAGGTACAAACAAGCCTTCTGAATGAGTACAAGTATACAGCTTTTACTCATCTATAAAACCAATAATCCTCTAGTAACAGGAGGCTTATTTTGCAACTTTTTTATTAATGGTATGTAGTCTTTATACTCTACACATAGTATCTATGATGGCAGTCACGTCATGGCACTATTTGCTCTTCTACAACATGAAGGCAGAAACAGCAATAGGAAGCTGCAGTGCTTCCTCTGTAACACCACCTCACAACCTTCAGCCCACTGAGTGAAATACTAAGACACCACAAAAATATTAAGAACCACAGGTGCACATTAACTTTACATGATAAATGCCAAGACTTCGTCATCCAAGTTTCTATATTTCACAACTTGTAGAATACAGAGAAAAAAAAGCCATATATATATATATATATATATATATATATATATATATATATAAATCCTTCACTAGTGGAAAAAATAGACTGTCTTAAGATATTATCATCAGCCCCTTCAGGTGAGCCTGTGGTACTGCCACATACCTCACCTCTGCTGCAATAAAGAAGTCACACATTAATTAATAATATCTGCCCAGTGTCTGATGTCTGGAGTGAAGGTGGCAATAGACACTGCTCACTAGGTGTATGTGTGAGAGCTACTAAAAACAGCTCATCTGTGAAAGTTTTTACAGAATCATAAATTTCCTGAGTACCTATAATATTCCTGACACTATACTGGGGTCTCAGGTATAATGATAAACAAGACTCAGTATCTGAACGGAGCTCAGAGTATGAAAGGAGCAAAAAATAATTATGACCAATGAAGAATATGATGATAGCAGGAAGAGAAAACCCCAGGAACCTCCTCCAGAAGGCAAGGAATGTGAGAGAGTATTCAACTGTCTAGGGGACCAAAGAGAGTAAAATACACGGCTGGAAGCAGTTTAAAAGAAGTAACAGCATGAGAAGAGCATGTCCTAAGCCTAAGGGGTGGGGTCACAAGGAAAACAATTAAAAAGGCCACATAGACCAGGATCATTCTTTGAGCTATGGTTCACTTATTATGTGAAAGCCACTATTTTGGTACAGATGCAAAAAATACTAAAGTAAAATTAAAATACATAAATTCCAGTTGTTTTGTGAGCAATACACTAGCCAACCTCAGTCTGAGGTAAGGTGGCCTTTAATTTATGAATGAAATTTCATTAGGTTCTTTAGCTTTCCTAGAAGACTCCTATTCCCAGTCTAAACAATAAAATAGGAAGCCTTTAA
This sequence comes from Myocastor coypus, assembly GCA_004027025.1. Taxonomy (NCBI): domain Eukaryota; kingdom Metazoa; phylum Chordata; class Mammalia; order Rodentia; family Myocastoridae; genus Myocastor; species Myocastor coypus. The sequence goes on from PVJA010029898.1 coordinate 8,448, forward strand.
CTCTGTACTTTATTATATAAAATATATGTAGATTAGGCACTTCAGAAAGAGTAGTCAAAGTTTGAAAAGTAAAAAAAAAAAAAAATCTCAATAAGTGAAATATCATTTCTGGAGAACATTGGAAGGACCTATGATCTGCCCATAACCATTATACTCCAGATAGCCTAACTCCTCAGAGTCCCAGAATTTTACCTGCCTATGTCTGTATGGTTTTTGTTTTCTGTGGTACTGGACTGAACTCAGGACTTCACCCTTGCCAAACAGGTGCTTGTGCCACTGCACTGAAGTCCCAGGGCTCTGACTATTCATACCACCGCTCCTTCCCATCATACCACCATCAACTAACATGGTCAACACCATGAGGCCACATAAATGGTTCAAAAACTGTTGTACAAGCTTGGCACAGTGCTGCATGCTTGCAACCCCCAGCACTTGGGGGACTGAGGCAGGAGGCCTGCTGCCAGCTACATAGCAAACAGATCAATGCTGACCTGCAACACACAGTGAGACTTTTCATGGGGAACATGGACTGCTGTATTTAACTTAAATGTGTGTGGAGGGTCATGGTCACCATAAGGTACAATGTGCTCTGTAAAGAACCACGAGGGACCCAGAAATGCTTTCCCTGAGCATAGGCTTTGCTTTAACCTCAAAGACCTTGCTAACAATGCCATTCAGCTTCCCTGGACAGAAGGTGCCAAAGCTCCAGGCCAACTTTTAGACTCACATTTGACAGGAACGTGGAATCTTATAATACATAATTCATATGCTAACTTCCATTCATTAAAAAAAAAGTTTACCCCTATTTTCCCTTTACTTTGATCTCTTCTTTTTAAACACTGCTTGCCTTTAAACTTTATTTATTTTATTTATGTTATGGCTGGCTCAGCCTGCCCTGGGGGTGGGGCTGGTGCAGCATGTGGTGCCAGGATCAAACTGTGGTCCCTTCGATTGCCTCAGCTTGGGGATTGAACTCAGAGACCTTGCACTTTCCAGGCAAGCACTTATTCTACTGAGCTATCCCCCCAGCCTCTGCCACTTTACATGTTTTAAAACAACCGTATTAGTACATATTTGTAGTACCTACTGGTTATGCTCCTTGTGGGCGCACTACGCGGAGGTAACACGACCCATTCCTCTTCCATCCCCTCGCCCTCCTCTCCTTCTCTGCTTCCCTCCATCTAGTGGTCCCCCCTTTTGTGAAAGATCCCTTTCCTATTATCTTTTATCTTGCTCTTCATTTATATTTTTTTCAAATAAGAGAAAGCATGAGATATTTAAACTTGTCTGATTTATTTCACTTAACAGTATGATCTTATTTATTTATTTTAATGTATCTGGTATGGGATCTCACTGTGCAGCTTGGGCTCACAGCGATCCTTCCATTTCCAGCCTCTCCAGTGCTGGAATTACCGGTATGTACCACCATGTCTAGTCTTGGCTGTTGGCTCAGCCTGTCTTGGGATGGGACCAGTGCAGCAAACGGTACCAGCAAGTGGGACCAGCTGCTTAGTCCACAAGCAGTACCAACAAGCAGAACCAGCTATTTAGTTCACTGAGCTATCTTGCCCCCTCAACTTTATGGTCTTAAAGAGCATCTATTTTCTAATAAATGACTTGGGTTTCTGCTTTATCACAGAGTATTACTCCATTATATATACTAACTTTTTCTTTGCCAATTCCTTGCTGATGAATGTATAGCCTGTTTCCAATATCTAGCTATTATACATTGTAAAGCTATAAAAAAGAGTATACATTTATCACTGTATGTAATATGTCTTAAATTTCTGAAAGTTAGCTAGAAGGGGCATAGTTGGGTTGAATGGGATTTCTAGTTTTTGTGTTTTGAGGAATCTCCACGTTGATTTCAATGGTGGCTGTACTGCTTTATATTCTCACCATAAGGGTTCCTATTTCCTCGCAGCACTGTCAGCATGTTATTACTTAGATTCCTGACGCTAGTCATTCATTCTAGAGTAAGACAGAACTTCAACAGATTGTTTTTTGGTACCAGGGGTTGAACTCAGGACGTTGTGCTTGCCAGGGAGGTCCTTATGCCACTGAGCTTTCTCCCTGACCACAGTGTTTTAATTTGCATTCCTCTAATGGCCAGAGATACAGAATGTTTTTGTATTTATTGGGCATTTGTTTATCTTCCACAAAGTATTTAATTCAGTTACCCACATTTTTGTAGATCTTTCATGGGGGGTAATTTTTTTTAATTCCTTATATAGGTTAGTATTGGTCTTCTGTCTGAGAAATAACAGGCAAAATTATTTTCCCACTCAGAGGCTGTTGTCTTCTTTCCTGTGCAGAAGCTTTTTAATTTGATATGATCGTACTTTGCTGCTTTCAGTCTTTACTGGAACATGACAGTATAAAATTAGAGGCCGATTAACTAACTCAAGAACTGTGATGGATTACCTATTTTATGCCAGGTTTTCTGCTAAAAGCTGAACATTAAAAGTTAGCAAAACAGATTTGGTTCTTATGATCTAGAAACTGAGAGTTAATGGACAGAGCAGACAACTACACAAGTGATAGTGCAGCAGGAAAACTGTACATACAGCAAGTATAGCAGGGAACGCATTCACATAGTGAACACACACGATCAAGCCTAAGAGCAGCTCGGAAGGCTTTCCAAAAGTTGTATCTCAAGACAGCAACCACCGCTGAGCTAGAGGCCTCAAGAGCTAAAGAAGGACGGCAAACCTTTCAGAGCTTGTACTGACAATAAACAGCAGACTATGGCTTGTAGGCCATTGTTCATTACCACTGGGCGAAGGCAGCCTTGGAGGAAGACTGGAGTGCTATGCACTTGGGGAGGGAATGCAGTTCAGTGAACCTGCACTACTGTTTAATGGCACAACTAGGGAGATGGGACCTGAGATCAGGTGCGTTGCTAGACCATTTAAAGAAGGTACATTTAACCTTGGAGCACTATGAAAGTCAGGATCTGGCAAGATGATTCCAGAACTAGGAAGGTCAGGTGAGCAGTGAAATGGCAATTCAGGGAGATCAACAAATGCACAGACATGATGGCAGCAAAAAAGAAAAGGATTAATTCAAGATATATCTAAAAAGTAGAATCAGAAAGCCTTGCCTAAGATTTGACTACATATAAATAAGGCAGAGAAGGGCCAATCAAAAATATTGCTGGCTTTCTGGTTTGAGCAACTCAGTGAACCAGAGGTGAGCAAAGGCTCTGCCACCAGACTCCCAGTTACATCATTAAAAGTTGGACAATGTGGGACTAATTACAGAACTTCTCCATGCCTCAGTTTCCTTATGCAGGAACTGAAAATGACACTACTACCTCCTCCCAGAATGAATGAATGAACTTATTCACATGAACTACATCAACACTTCTTGTTCACCATTATCACTATCCTCCTCCTAAATGTAGGATAATTATATAGGAGCTAAAGCAGCATAGAGAAAATAGGAATTTGGAGTTAAATTTTAAGCCTACTTAAGCTGCAGCATCTGCAAAACCTCCAAATAGCAAAGGGGGTAGACATAGCTCAGAAGTACAAAAAAGGCTTTCCACTTAGGTTTAGACTTAGTTGAATATATACATATATGGATGATGCTTTAAGCTACCAACCTAAATGATGTGGCCCAGGAAGAATGTGTGGAATGAGAACAAAGGAAGCTACTAGAGCCTTCGGAGGAACGAACTCAAAAAACAAAGCAAAGAAATCCAGAAGTGGCCAGAGAAGCAGGGAGAATATGATAAAATAAAGGAAAAACGTTTGTCAAGATGAATCAACAGCGCTAAATGTTCTAAGAGAAGGAAGAAGATTAAAGTGGAGATGTGTTCACTAGATTTAGAAATAAAGTCTTGCCTCTAATGATGCAGGTGACCTGGCTTTTGCTGTCCTTTTAGGCATGAAAGGTAAAATGTACTAAAGCAGCTATTAATAAAGGTCTACTGTGCTCAGTAGGAGTCCTATTAGAGAGGAACAGGAAACTGAACTGATTCTCAGAGGATTCTTACAGGAATAACAGTACTTAGAGGTCAAGAAGGAGAGCAAAGCATTACAGGATTTAGCCTGGGTAGATATAACCACAGGCAAAATTCAGAAAGCAAAAGGCACAGTCTTGAGCCGCTGATTATGTCAAGTGGTCTGGCTCACACTGCATGAAGGGGGATTTTGACTGGTAAAATTTAAACAAGTTGGATCTATGTTAAAGTCTTGACTACATTATGTGCCAATGGTCACATTATGCTAAGGTAAAAAATAATTTACAAAAAATGTGACTCTAATTTTGTGTGCTGTTTATATGTTGGAAAAACAGGAAGACTATATGAAAAAATGACACTATTTTTGAGAACTGGTTACAACTGTGGATGCCTTTGTTTTATTCTAATTGATATTTCTACTTTTTAACATAGAAAAGAACACTTATTATTTAAAAACAGATACTACTGTTTCCATGGCAATGAACTAGCGTTGAGAAAAATCAAATCACAGAGCTATTCACAGGTAAAGAAAAAGGGGGAAGCACAACTAGAGTGAGTTGACAGTTTCAAGGGTTCGGCTCTAGTAGAAATATGAAACAAGTCAAGTGTAAAAGTTAAGATGTTGGCATAAACATTTTTAACAATTATTGCAGAAATAATTTGTATCATAATACATAATATGTTATATTTTAAGATAAATGTATGTTTCCCAAGTGTAAGGATGAAAAAAATATAGGAAAAATTGATAAAATAAGGTTAAAATAAGGGAAATCCTTCATATGTCTTCCCAATTTAACAAATTCACAGTAAAGCCAATGAGAACTTATTATAATGGCAAAAACAAGAGGATCTGCATTAAACAGACCTGACTTTAACATACCCTACTCAGAAGCCGCATTAATTACCTTGGGATAAGTTGCTAACCCTAACCTGAGCCAGTCTCAGCAGAGGCAAACTCCGAGAAGGCTTAGCCAGAAGAATTAAGCAGTTCACATGGGAATGGCAGGGCAGAGGGTGTACCTGTGAGCCCAAGGCTTGCATCATGAGGCTGATGCAGCGGTTCTGGCCCTGGACATGAGGATAAGTGTTTACAAGAGTTCCACATATGACACCACAGGCTGGGCAAGGTAAGGAAACACACATACACAGCAGCACAATGCCTGTCACAGAGGAGAGGCCTGCAGATGTTAGACAGTGCTCTTTTGCACAAAAAAAAGGGCACCATGCCCTTTCCTGAAAGTTAGTGACTTCTCACTAAACAAAAGATAAGAGCTGCCTTAATGAAAGGCTCATCCCTTTTTCTCTGTTGTTGGGGAGAGGGTAGAGTTAATGAACAAAGAAAAGAAATGCCACCTAAGGCACAGCACCTGAAGATTGAACATGAAGGAAACCCAAGATCTCTGGCATGTGGTCACAGAACTCTGTTAAGGCAGATCTGAATACTTTGTTTTGAGGTAAGGAGATGGCCAAGTCATTAGGTGATCTGCGTGCTTACCCACAATCAGTATTCAAATCATATTTAGATTCTGTTGTACTTTATTCACCACCATCAGTAGATAAAAGATTTGTTCCTTGTTAAGTGACCTCCAAAGAAAGTCAACTGCTAATCTACAAAGATATTTGCAAATTTGGGGAAATGGAAAAGGTCTCATAAAATACTCTAGCAAATGTCAAAGGTCTATTGTATAGTCACATTTTTTAACATAAGGGAAAGGCCTTATTATATTTCATAAATAGTTTCCAGCAATAAAAGGCCACATCGGAAAGGTCAGGGGGCATGGTATACAATGCACCCAATATTTCAATGATTTGTCTGTCTGCCTTTCTGCCCTTCTCCCTGGCTGTTAGAAGGGTAACTGAAATGTAATCTTGGGAGAGGTTCACTGAGAAAAATAAATGCTGTGAGCCAGGCAGAATGATGGCCACTGCTGGCCTGGAAGCCTCTATGAAGGCTGGACTGTCAGCAGTTAGCCAAGAAGCCAAAGGGTCTAACAAAGGTGTTAAGAGCCTGAGCTGTCAATAGCCAGTATGCTCCTTTGGCTTTCAATTTTCTCTGAGAAAATGAGTACTGTGGACAACAATGAAAGGGCCAAACAGGCTATCAAAAATGTCAGGGAAGTTAGTAATTCTCTCTCCCTGAACACAGTGAAGAGCTTTATTCAAGTACACTAATCCAGGGGAAATCTACATTTTCTAGGAGTTTAAGCTGTGTCACTAGTGGAAAGACTACATCCTTCATTTCAATATATTTAGAATTTATGGTTATAAGTTACATATCAATAAAAGTATAAACTGCCTTAAATGTAAAAAAAAAAACCTACCATGCAGGATGGTTCATCTGTAATCACAGCTGAGAGGCTGAGGTGGGAGGATTGCTGAGTTCAAAGCCAGCCTGGGTAACAGCACCAAGACCCTGTCCTCTTCTCTCCAAAAATTGTTTAAGTATTATTTCAAACCTACAACTACACAATGATTTAGTCTTAATAGAAGAGCTGACTGCTTCAGTGACTAGATCTAGAAACAGACAAAACTAAAGTTGTGACTACTTAGGCTGTCGAGTTGTTTACTAATGGTTACGAACAGCTTTCTTAAACCTCTGCTGTGCTACCTTACGAGCCTCAGTTTCTTCAGGCTCACTGTGCCTGGGTAACTGTGCAGGTCCATATGGCTTGACTCGGGGCCCTTTCTTATATTTCAGAACTACATATCCTCTGCTGAATCGGCATTTATTTATTTATTTACTTACTTACTTATTTACTTACTTACTTACTTACTTACTTACTTACTTACTTACTGGGACAGGGTCTTGCTAGTAGAGGCTGGCTTGGATCTTGCAGAAATCCTCCTGCCTCCATCTCCCGAGTGCTGGGATTACAGGCATGTGCTGCCACACCTGGCATTGCTTTGTACTCTCACAATTATTCAACACAGCTAGGTAAAAATATATCCTAAGACTTGTTTTACATTATTTTTTAATCTTTTTAATATATGCATTTTGGGGGCAACAATGAGTGAATCCTGAGCTACCTGCTCAGTTCTTTATTATTTGAGACAGGTTCTTGCTAAATAGTCCAAGCCAGCCTCTAACTTATAAATTTCCTGCCTAAGCTTCCTGACTAACTCAAATTACAGATCTGCACCACCATGTCAGCCTCAGTATGCATCATCTTTACTCAAGAGGACTGCAAACTTCTTGAAGGCAAGGCCTGGCCTCCTAGAGAACATATTTTCAGTTTTATCCCCTCCCACAGCCACTCTAACCTAACTGAAAACTTTCACATGTTCACACCTTGATGCCTAATAATGAAACTACTGCACCTCAATAATTGGTTTATGAAGTGCACAGGAAAATCAAATAATGGGTGGGCTAATTTGTTATTTGTAGTCAAGGAAGAATTAGGCTATTATTATTATTAAACACAATGCAACACTTGAGATTATGATGAATATAAGTAATTTTTGGTGCAATGACTAACAAATTAAAATTATGCTATGAACTTATTATCACTATGTAATTAAAAGGAACATGAAGAACCTTCCTTATGTGAAGCTCCTTTCCTCTAAGTCAGAAAGCTGTTTTTGAGTCCGGATTACTCCAGTATTGAGAGAAATTACAAAGTCACATGTAGTGATACGAGTCAGAAGTTTACTGTACCCAGGGAGCAAGGAACAAAGAATGGAACCTAAGGAAAACTGGTTCCGTGTTGCTCTGGCAAGCTGGAAACAAGGTCATAACAAATTCCTGGAGGCAGTGCTCTATCTGTACTTTGTTCCTTTACCTGGGAAGTTACCAACCAGTGATATATAAAAGTTGGTGAACGCTGGCTGGAAGGCAATGTAGATGGCAGTTTGTTTAACCAAATACACATTCCTTAGCTGTCTGTGGCCCTCAGTAAGAGTGAGAAGCTTCCCTGGCTCAGGGCTCACTTATAGAGACTACTCTCAGGGAGACCTCTGAAGCTATATTCAGCAGGTCTTCTCATTGTTTCTTTTAGCACCAGCCCGTAACATACAATAGTCACATATTGAAAGGTTCTGTGAACAGAGGTACACATGAAATAAATCACCTTGTGACAGAAACAATCAGAATAATATGTGATATTTTGAGAACATGGTGGGCCACATGTGCTTTTAGACAAAATTTTAAAATATTCAGTGCAACTAATACTACCTGAGTCATTCTATTAGTGGAACATTTCATATTCTCAGAGTTATGATCCAGCAGGATTATATATAAAATATAAAAATGGTGGGAATCAAAGTACTGAAAGTAAACTTTCTACAGTTATTATTACAGAAACGTATTTGTATAATGCCACATAACTGGTGTTATACTTTAAGTACATACTTTCTAAGTTTTCTCCATCTCAGTCAAAAACAGACACACAGCAATTACTTTCCTTGTTTTATATTTTCTCTTATTCAGTACTTCTTGCTACAACTTCACCCTAACTTCTAGATGTTCTAACATCTCAGTCACCCATTTGTACTAGTTGCCTAAAAGAGGGTAGCAACAAATGTGAACAGTAGACAAAGTATTTCATGGCAATTTGTTTCAACATGTAGTCTCCAGGGTTCCACCTGAATACCAATTACAATAGTTATTTGTTTCAGTACCAAGCTGCTTTTCCCCACAATTCGCCATCAGAGCAGAGCTCAGAGGCCTAAGCATGAGAAAGCTCTGCTGGGGCCGCTCAGAGTCTTGGCATTGTTCTTCTCTGAGGGTGCTCTGGACTTGTGGCCTGTAATATCCTCTCCACCTCGTACCCTGAATGAATAACTTTTCCTCCCTTCATTCGCCCCATTGCCAGCTTACTACTGCTACACATGTGCTTTAGGATTTAGAGACTATTAACAAAAATCCTGCTATACATACAGAAAGCAACAAGTTACATGAAAAGTGTGTGCTATTCACTTAAATAAACAGGTTTTCCTCCTCAGTTTATGCTCTGGTTTTGCATTATGAGTGGTCACCATTATCTAGGATTATTATAAGGACTCAATGAATTTAAATATAAAAAATAGCATAGCATAATTCCTTCTATTCAACAACTGTTGCATTAATGACAGCAGTTATTACAGTTAACAATCCCCAACATATTTCTTACATTTGCTATTGCAGTGTGCAAATTCAGGTCTAGATTTCTAACTTAAACTAAAATTAATCACCATAATAGTCATTTAGTCCCTTCAGCTGAAGCAAGCAAATGGGACCAATCACCTCTATTCTTTGTTTTTTTTTTTTTTTTTAAATGTTGATATGGGGCAGGGTTTACTTCTGGGAAGAGAATGACTATGACTGCTGTCAAGAGTTCTGAGTGTTCTTCGAAGTGTCGCTAAGTTATGTGCCACTAAAGTGTTTTCTAGATTTTGGGCCTTTAGACTTTATTCTGCCTACTTTTAGGGAGATCTTCATTAAGCAAAAGATGTACTCCCGGGTTATGATTTATTTGTAGAAGAATTTGGTAGCCAAATGTGTTCCATGGCAGAAGGCTTTTAAACCACTTTGCTGACTAAGTAGAGAGAATCTAAGTCAGATGCCACAATAAATGGTACATCAAAAAAAAAAAACAACAACAACAACAAAACCACCACCGAACAGCACCACTTTGATGTCATGGTTCCCACCAATTTATTCCAAGGCAGGAAGATCTACTTCCTCTGTGAGCTTCTGTGGAGAGACAGGCACACACTGTTCATAAATAGTGTGAACGTAAGCCCAAATGTCCACACCATATTAGTTGTGACTAGAGAATTTCAAACACAAGCCCAACTGGCCGGATAAGAGTTTTGTTTTACTCTTATCAATGTGATTTTTGGATCTTTAGTATATATTTCCTTAAAATCTTAGGTAAGTTATTGTAGAGAAGCTTCACTGTAAGTTATACTTTGTATCTGAATGCCAACATGGAAAGAAGAATTTTATACCTTCTCTCACATAATGGTCAAAGACCTTTCATGTTAAGCACAGGCAGTTATATGACAGTACAGCAATTACCAGATGAAGATGATTATTTGCTATAGCTGTCACCATTATACAAAATAGGTTGCTGGAAAACAAAACAGAGAACCACATGTAGAAATTATTGCCACTTTCAATACCAAAAGCCTACCTTCTCTTAAACGGTCTACCACAAAAGTAAAGCCTGTAGTTCTTGGATGTAGGACATACTCATATTTCTGAAATCCATTCTTCTCAGCAAAATCATTACTTTTAGCCTTGCTATGCTCTAAAAAAAAAAAAAATCAGATTATTAGAAACCATAAAGTGAGGTAAGAAAAACATGCATACTGAAATATACTGATATGATACAAACATTTTAGTGCCCTACAAAGATTCTAATGAAATTTTTAAAATTGTATAACAAGGTATCAAAAGCTTTTAACAAATTTTATCTAAAATTTATACTTAATTTGTTAAATTATGAGAATTCATGGAAGTTAATATATAATGAAAAATGAAATATAAATAAAAACTAAACTAAAATTTTCATTAAAACTGTTTCATATAAAAATTGAAATTCTAAAATGTAAAATGCTATCATGATAAACTAATATGATGTAAGGATGCAGACATCCAGAAGAAACAACCAGCACTCAAATACACGATCAGGACTGTTTCATAACTCAGTAACTCAAGTCTTCGGTGAAGGCACTCTGCCTGGCCCAGGCCCTGAGCAGGCTGGCGTCACTAACCCAAACCACCGCACGGCAGAAGGGGCACACAATTACCACACCATGCACAGACGTCTGAACGCGGTCTGGCTGAACACAGGAGTCAAGTAGATGTTCCAGTTGCTGGCAAAGTCTTCTTTTTCCATTCCATGAGATAACTTTACAAGTTCCAAGAAGGACCAAACCCATTATTCAGCAAATACATATGGAAAAAGTAGTGTTCAAAATGCGGCCTCCACGGCTGAGAGAGACCATGAAATGCTTCTGGTGACAGCAAATGTTAAAGCCTACAATCGTCAGCTGCACTCTGAAATTTGTAGATTTATTCCAAGCATGAGAAAAATACCTAAATAAATGCAGGTTTCCTATGTGTTAATTTAAGATCACTGAGTTTCCCAAATTGCAAACACCACAGATGTGTGCCACATTACAAAAATATTTAAAAGGCACTCTTAAAATCTTAGAGGAATTGAGTCAGATACCCTCAGATCTCCAAGAAAAAAAGCCCTAACCATGCAAGTTAATAAGCACTCACATTTATTTGGAAGTCTCCTGGGATGAAACTACAAAGCAAGATTTCCATCATAGGCAGCTGACAGAACTTGAATGAGTTTACAAATCCCAGAGGCACTACAAAGATGAGGAGTAACTGACTGCTCACCAGTCTGCTGTGGTTAGAAATGCTGGATGCCGAAGGTAACACTGAGTGTTCTGTACACATGAACACAAATACACATCACCTCAAACTGTGAAATCGTGATGTAGGGAGGCAGAAACAGATGAGTCTGCAGATTTTCCTATACCCCCCCTCACCTACCCACTCCCAGAGACCTGTTGTCTGGCCCACAGAGGTATTCGCATTTTTGACCACAATTTCCTGTCTGGCGATCTCTCCCTGTATCTCCCATTCAGCACTGCTACTCATATCTTGCCACAAACTAGCCATACAAGGCCCTTGCCTCGGGTGGGTGCAGCTGTCTGCCCTTTATCCAGGAGGCCTCTTATCCAGGGACAGTTCAATCTCCAACAAATGAGTAAAACATTTCTTTATTGCCATCTACTATAAACGTTTTCCAAGATACCTTCATTTCCTTTATCAACCTGCTATAGCTCTGTTACCACTTAAGCATTTGTGAAATTTACACTTTTCTTTTTGAACTCTTGGGGTAACAGGTTCCATAAATTATTATGTCCACAGTATCAGTCAGTATGCCCACCTGCCTGTTCTCTTTTCCTAAGTTCTAATGACTGTCCTTCTCAGTAGCAAAGACCTGGGCAACAACTTCATGGTCTTCCTCTCGCACTCTTCAGGATTCTTTGACTTCCATTCTATCCTGTTTGTGTCTGTTTTCCCTCCTAAAGCAGAGCTTCTTCCATTCAGTCTTTCTTCAATTCTTCTGGGACTTTGTTTTTAATGTATTTAGTACAGGGTCTTGCTACACAGATCCAACTCGTAGTGATCCTCCTATTTCCAGCCTCCAAAGTGCTGAGATTACAGGCATGCACCACCACACCCAGTCTACGTCACCTCCCTGTCTCAGCGCACCCCAGGGGCAGGGCCAGCGCAGCAGGTTGGGATGAACACCCGGCCCTACATCTGCCTAAACAGGTGCTTTAATCCACTGAGCTATCTGGCTGGGCCCCTCTTTTGTGTCTTGAAGTTGTAACTCCTTCTTGACCAAACTGCATCTCTTTCAAACCCATCTCTCCCAATGCTCAACCAGGCAAGTTCTACTTTTATCCATTTTACATGCTGGATGAGAATAAAGTGGCTTATAGCTTAAGGCCTTTTAAAATGACCTAGGAAAATTCTTTTTTAATCATTTTGCTTCTGGGAAAGTAGAAAAATTCCAATATGTCCTCCTGGCCCTCTTGTCCATTCCATGGTGGCTGATTTTTCTTGAGGAGCCAACTTTCCTCCTGTTGTGCATAGCTTAGCATGCACTTATACTTCACTAGCAGGGATGGACAGGGTACCCTCTACAGAAGGAGCACTGTTCTGTGCTGCAGATAGACCAAAGCCTTTCCTGCCGACAGTAAGGAAAGGGTTGAAATGTTAGGACAAAGCTTGCACATAAATTTACATCAAAAAAACTAAAATTAGTTACTAAAATTAGTTACTAAAATTAGTTACTTTTTTTTTCTTATAAGGAAAAAGCTGAGGGGAAAGATGCTCAAAGGATAAATAAATGCCTCAGAAGAGGGCAAGAGAATATACAGCCCAAGTAAAGAAAAAAGATGTTTGAAAAAAATATCCTGAAGCTCAAAACAGAAAGTCTGGGAGAGCAAACATAAATAATGACTGACTCGCTATAATACTACAATAAAGCCAGTGGGCTGGAAACCATGAATCCTGGGCCCTGGTGTGCTATTCATTAATAGCATGACCTTATGGGTGGCACATTAATCCTGCTGAAATTCAGTTACTTCATCTGAAGAATGAACTGTTTTGACTAGCTGTGTTCTGCTATATTTGAACATTTTGTGCCCCAAGTCCAATCTACGTTACCTGTGAGATCAGTCCCTTCTGGGAATATAAGGAGTTGAAGTGGTTCACCAATATCACAAAAATAATCAATCATGTCTTCAAAATGGCTCTTGTCATCCTTCCACTTCCTATGAATGAAGATGTAGGCAGCAGCCTGCATGGCCCAACCTAGAATAAATTTAACAAATATTTGCATACAATTTAATTAATAATATTTATATTACTAAATATACTTTTTTAGGTTTTATGACTTTACCATAAGCTATTTACTATCAAAATAAGCATTCCAATTGGGCATGGCATCATACATCAATAATCTTGGCCAAGTGCTAAGGAGGCTGAGATAAGAGGATGGACTTAAGTTTAAGGCCAGCCTGAGCTACATCAGTGAGTTGAAGGCCAGCCTTACCTATATAGCAAGACTCTGTCTCACAAAAAAAAAAAAAAAAAAAAAAAAAAGTAAAAATAAGCATTCTATATCATAAGTTCAGTATCAATCTTGCATGTTAAATAACATGTATTGTGGAATATTTTTAAAGGGATTTGGTAGTTTAAAAATTACTTTTCAAGCCAAAACTAGCTAGTAAAATATCAAAAGTAGAAACTTCCTTGATATCTATCCTATCTTGTCAAAGATTTTAACAAACCTAACAGAACAGACCTTGTAGCCAAACTACCTATGAAAAAAGACGACTATGCTAAGGTTTACAAAGCGGTGAACCAAGTCCTTTCACAGGTCCCGTAAGCATTTCCTCTGGTATTTCCTTTCTTGCACTCCTCAGCCTCTAAATGTGACTGCTACTTTCAATGCTAGTCACTTTAGACTTTAAAGAAAAAGCGAAGTGTGTGGTGGCCATGTAACATGCTCATCAGAGTTTCCACTGTGGGCACGATGCCTTTCCCTTGGGCAAATCTACCTTGCTACACATGCGGTGGCCCTGGATGAGCCTTCGAGCAGACGACTGCCTGGCTTTCTCTGACCACAGTGTCTAGAAAGACTAGGAGTTGCCAGCTCCAGGCAGCCAATCCACAGTCTTTGCAATCACCCATGAAACATGAAAATCCTGGGCCAAATGGACTAAGGATTCAGGCCAACCAAATATTTATACTTTCTCAAAAATATTACCCATGATTATGGAAAGAACAAAGAGTGCAAAAAAGCAGAGGTAGTTGAGCAAGATAATGACACGGGGGCCAGGGAGATAGCTTAGGGGTCTAAGCAACGGCCCGGCAAGCACGGGGACCTGGGTTTGATCCTCAGTGCCACATGTCACGCTGGCTCCACCCTGGGTCCGATGATCCAGCCACCAAAACCAAATGTGACAGGGCACACCTGTAACCCCAGCTCTGGGGAGGCTGAGACAGAAGGATCACTATGAGTCTGAGCTGTAGAGCGAGACCAAGTACCAAATACATTACAAAAAATTTTAAAAAAAGGTAATGACACATACTTTAGTAAAGGTTAAAAACTCTTACTGCTAAAGCTAACTTAATTCACAAGAGACAGTTTTAGTTTCCACAAGTGCCACCAGTCTATGGAGCTGTGCCTCCTAGTGCTGAGCCTATCTTTACAATGCACTTCCTGTTTCAGCCAGCAGGAAGGAACAGTAGTTCTGTGCAAATAAAGAGCACTGTTCTGTCCTACAGATATGCATGACTTACTCTTCCCTACCCTATTTCCACTTAGGCTAGATCTAGTCTGAGAATCTCTCATCTTCACTAGAAACATGCATCCATACTAGTTCACTGGAGCAACTCTCTTACAGCTTTCAAGTATCCTACTTGCTACACTCCTTTGTGCTTTCTGCCCAACACTTCCCCATTTCCCTTTTCTCTGTCTTTGGTTGAAATTAAATTTTCCTTGCCCCTCTGTTCCCCTATATTAGTAGGAAGAGAAGCAAACAGATTGGAACAGATTCAGTTTACTTTCTTTTGCAAAATATGATTCACAAATTAAGAATATTATTTTGTGAAATTAAAAATTATATAACATTAAAACTTCAGTATTTATCAACAAGGTTGTATTGGAATCCAACTCACAGCACATGTTTATGTATACTGTCGCTGGCTCAATGGCATGGTGCAATCAGTGCCACAGAGACAGCACAGCCCACAACCTGTGACACTATCTAGGCCTTTATAGAAATAGTTTACTGACATTGGTCTGTAAATTCTACCCCTGTTCTGTTTCTTTAGTGGTCACTCTAAAATTTCTATTTTTGGCAAATATATTAAATATATAATTTTGTCCACAATGGATTATAATGATCTCTCTCAAAAAGTACACTTTCTTTGTTTTTCAAGACATGCTGGGTTTTATTTCTTCTCTTTTTTCTTTTTTTATTTTAATGAGAAAAATAGCAATGAGACAGTTTCAAAACAGGTTAGTAGGACAGTTACAATAATTAATACATTGCATATTGTTGCCTTCGTAATAGTTGTTCAGAGTATAAGATGCAGACATGATATCTTGACTAAACACTATTAGTACAAATCTTTCTTCTCACTGAACTAAAAGAATGTAGCTGTGTATTCTATTTTCCACTACAAAAATGGTCCTTCATTTATATCCCCCTTTTTTGTTTTGTTTTGTTAGAGATCGGTGTTCCATTACCCTTCAAATACTGTAGGTGCTTGAATTCAGCAATATAACCTAATACAGTCCAACAGCCCATAATAGTAGTGGGTTATCCACGATTGTCACTGAATGTAAGGGCTTTA
This sequence comes from Myocastor coypus, assembly GCA_004027025.1. Classification (NCBI taxonomy): domain Eukaryota; kingdom Metazoa; phylum Chordata; class Mammalia; order Rodentia; family Myocastoridae; genus Myocastor; species Myocastor coypus. The sequence continues at coordinate 24,299 of PVJA010029898.1, forward strand.
CATTCTCAAACACCATGACAGTAGCAACAGCTGAAACGTATGCTCTCCTGTAGCTCTCCTATTCCCTACTTCTCTGGCCACAGAATCTGTGTATTATCCCATCATTGCCCAGACTGCTGCTCTCACTCCAAAGCTTCACGTTACCTGGACTTGACCTTAAGTTTTGCTGCTGCTTTGAGTATCTCTGTTTTTGTATTTTCCCTGTTTTTCAAAAGATTTTCTTGAAAATATATTTATTTACATTTTTGCATTCTGAAACGTATTTGCTTTGTTCTCAATTTTGGAATCTAATTTGGTTAAAAAAAACCGAGTTTCCAAATTATTTTTGATAAAAATATATCATGTAAGATAGCTGGTAAGAAGTCTAACATTAATCTAGTTGATGTATATAACTTTTATTCCTCTTTTAGAAGCTTTGGGTTTTTTTATTTAAATTTTTTTTTTTTTTTTTTTTTTTTTTTTTTTTTTTTTTTTTTTTTTTTTTTTTTTTTTTTTTTTTTTTTTTTTTTTTTTTTTTTTTTTTTTTTTTTTTTTTTTTGCGGGACTGGGGTTTGAACTCACGATGTTGCACTTGCGAAGCAGGCACTTGTGCCATGGAGTTATCTCCCCAGCTCCCAAAAAATCTTTTATTTTGTAGAATTTTACCAGTATGAGCCTAGGTATGGCACCTAGAAGTTGCCAAATGTACAATATTTGATCATTTAATATCACAAACATTCCCTCCATTATTAAAGAAAATCAGTCTCTTTCTTCCTCATTCTCTCATATATTTTCCATCCAGAGCTTCTATGAGATGTAAAAAATTGTGAATATCTTTTCTCATACTTTTTGTCTTCATATTTTTTCATCTGATGTTTTTAAGGAAGATTCCTTTTCTTGGCCATCCCGCTCACAAAGCTGATCTTTAGCTGTATCTATCCTAACAACTACATTTATTTTAACAATCGTATTTTTATTTGCACAACTTGAAATTCTTTTTCATACCAGTCAGCCAATTTTTCTGAGTAGATAGCATAATTATAATAAAAATTCTTACTGAATGCTTACCATATGCCTAATACTATTCTAAGCCTTATTTATTAACTCAGTTAATCCAAGAAAATTTTATATAGTAGGTAAAAATTATTATCCCTCGGTCAAGGAGATTATGGGACCTCAGAGGAAAGGGATGAATGAACTGCAGTGCGTCTAAGGAGAGTCACCCAGAGAAAAACATTCTCTCAGGCTTTCACAGAAAGCAAAATGGCCAAGCAATGGCCGTGACTCGTCCCGAAGGCTGACACTAACAACAGTTCTACAAAGTACTGTCTATGGTCTCAAATTTAATCCTGAGCGGATTTGACCCTGGAAGATACAAAAAAAAAAAAAATGAATGTTTAGTTATGCAGGTCTTGCTTCGACTTGCCCTTGACCACCCAG